>JBBBDQ010000473.1:942500-1058695 GCA_037127315.1 Ascarosepion bandense | reverse complement strand
ATATATATATATATATATATATATACATATTGTCTATGAATCTTTTTTGTGTGTCATAAATCGATTATCTTTTGTCCAAATGTAATGAAAAGCTTTGGTTTGTTATAGTTTTTGAGAAAGTTAACCCATAAAACGAAAATCCGATTTTCGTATATAGGCTGTTATGGTCAAATTTCAGAATTTTACTTTTCAATTTCCTAATAACACAATTGAATAGTACTCATGTAATTTTAATGTATTTAACAGTTGATATCTATGACTCAACACAGACCCTTACAAATAAACAAAAACAATATTAGAATTTCCATAACGTTCTAGAAAACTCTCGGAAGTTCTAAAAGGTTCCAGAAATCATAATATATTTAGATACGATTTAAAAAATTTTTTCTGGTGGTGGTTAATTTTTGTAAAAATTTAAACTGAATTGAACCCTTCTTTTTTATAAGAGAAAAAAGTTCATCAAAATATAGTACTGGATATCAAATATTTTATATCAAGCCAAATTCTCATGACCTTTATAAGAGTGGTGAGCATGAACTTCAGAGAGTATTTCACATTTATGGCATTGTTTCAAAATAAGATACGGAAAGGGAAGTTGTATCTACGAGTGTTGCCAAAAATTCTATCTCGCGCTCTCCTACAAATATAAATAAATTAAACTGCAATATATATATATATATATATATTAGTCATCCAGATACAAGCATGTTTCGCTGTATCACAACTCATCAGTGTGACTGGACATCCAGGTGTTACCAGCTGAAATTGAAATTCGACCGATTTGGTGTCAGTCGGAGTACGTACTCCCTAAGATTTTGGCGCATGGAATGAGAGAGAGAAAGAAAGTTTAACGTGCTATATATGTGCTGTGTATACACACGTCAGCCACCGTGAGAACTCAATTCCTTACTAAGAATATATATATATATATATATATATATATATATCCAAGTAAAGAGTCGATAGAAATTAAATAAAATTCCGATATTCAAAAGAAAAAAAAATGTGTGCTCAATACAAAGTTGAGTAAATAAGGTTTATTTAAAATGTATAATGTAAGTATGTGATAACATCACTACAATTTAACTATTTTTGTTTTTTTTTGTCTTGTAAGGTGATGTTGCTAAAGTCTCGCAACCAATACAATACATCCATACATAAGAAGGCAAGACGTGAAAATAAAATAGCTACATTGTAGTGATGTTAAATGATAATTGAAATGTACGGACACGAACACAAGCTTTACTACCATTTTGAGGATGAGATTTTAATCTCTAAATACTTATGTATAATAAATAGGTAATAACCAACAACTTCTTTACCTTCCTTTATTTTACTGTGACAGACTTCAATACCTAACAATTATATATATATATATATATATGTGTGTGTGTGTGTGTGTGTGTGTGTGTGTGTGTGTGTGTGTGTGTATGCGTGTGTGTGTGCGTGCGTGCGTGAGTGCGAATGTGTTGAATCGCTTCCTACGCTTTATCAACTCTGTGCATGTTATTTAAAGCCAGCAAATGTTGTTCGACTCTAGGAGTTTGGAGGGCTATAATTATGGTATTATGATACAGCTCTTGCTAATTAACCCATAATATGGGAGAAGAGATGGATTCATGTATTCCCTCTGGTTTTTGCGCGTAATTGAATGTAACGAAGTAATTGAAACTCGATAATTTGATAGAAACAAATATATAATTACATTATTTTTTAGTCTCATTACCAAGATTAAAAAAGCAGTGCAGTGTACCTTCATGGAATTGGTGATCATGGTACTCCACAATTTCCTATACATTCCAGTTCTTAGCCATTTTCATTACCATTCTCCTCTTTTTATGTCATAATTTAACCAAAGCGTCTGAATTTAGTTATTCTCTGTTATTCTCAACTTTTGTTGCATTCAGTGTCTTGTTAATATCAAATTGTTCAGAAATTACTAACCCCAGAAATTTGAAAAATATATTTCATTAAACATGATACTAAGTAAAAAAGTGATTTTGTTTTCATTCTCCTTAAAAACCCCTCGCTACTTGAATATTTTGTGTGCAATACACGCTGCATCTTATTTCAGAACGACATCTTAGTTGCCTTAGGTTTCATTTTTCTGGAACCTCACCGATTGCCTCATAAATTTGTTTTCGTGCTGAAATGTATGCCTAAACATTCATATAACACTTTTGAATCTAGAAATCTTGCTCCTCCTGCAATCAACCTGTATACACGTTTTTATGACATTCGTGAAATTCCACTCTCTGCTTCCATTTCACTTTTCAAAACTGTTTACAATGAACTTTTACATGGATTTATTTTGTTATGTTGGACGTGCTCCCGTTCATATTGGTCTTATGCTGATCAAAATCGCAAGAGGACAAATCTGGACTGGACCAGTTTTGACGGATGAAAGGAAAAATTCGACGACTTGTACGACAAGTGTATACTAAAAATAATCTGTTATTTTGATTAAAGATTTCTACACAATAAATAAACTTAGTCAATAACCTCTTACTGCCTAGTAGAAATACGCATAAGAAAATATCTGTATAAAAAAACGCAACGCTCCCTTACAAATAGTTGCCTAATTATATGTAAGCTTTGTGATGGGATTTCAACTTCCATGAATATATTTACGGAGAAGAGAGCAGAAACAACTTCAAAACGGTGGCAAATAACTGAAATCGAAATGTCAGGTACAGATCGATTACATTATAGGACATTCTCTGGATATAATCGGTGGTTTCTAAGGTGATTAAATGAAACCAGTTTTGTTTTGGAGGCGTACAGAATTACAAGTCATTCTTTTTCCCTGATAACCACTTATTGGAGGTCTTTCTCGAGACCGGTTGCCAAATTTAATTTGTACGATCTATTGAATATATTACTAACAGAGGAGTAATTTGTTGCGTGTTCTGCAGAGATATCTACGGGAAAAAACAGTGAAGATAAAAAACAACGTAGGTCCAAGGATATACGCTAAGAGGACACCTGCATTAATGGAAAATTATATAGAATCTTGTCTGTTGAACATTACCTACATTGCACGATTTGGATAAAGCCAAATATTCGTCAAGAGATTGTAGAGAAGGCCAGCATTCCTAAACATAAAGAAATAACCCGAATCTCAACATTAATGTAATTATTTTGAATATTGATATGTGCGTCGCCATTGTTGTCTAATGTTATATAATACAATTTATTGTATATATTAATTTGTCCTGACTATGATGATAAACTGCCCTTGCCAGTAAAATCTCTGATCGGTAAATTACAATTTGTGTTGAGCTTAGAACCGACTTTTCATTGCTATTTTTCTACACTGACCCTAAGTGGTAGCAACTTTCAGAGTCCCAGCTATGAGAAAATATTGAACCTTCTCAAACAAAACTTACAACTACATTTTTATAATAACATTGATGAATAATATACAAATGGCAATCAATGCAACGCAGAAAACATAAAAATATAATTTTATAGCAAAATTATCAATAATAAATTTTCTGATTTACAAAATATATATTTAAAAAATATTCATTCGATTTAGATAATTTTCGAAGTTTTATATGTAAAAAGATAAACGTATTTTTTCTGTAAATAAATAATTTTGATTACATTGAGCTCTCGGGCTGTATCAATTTTGATATTTTATTTTTAACAGTTAATATTAACAGGATCATCTTTGGGATTAACTAGATTACGCTTCCCTTTGGATATATATATATATATATATATATATATATATATATATATAAATTTTGTGTATTTATGTAGCAAATCTTCTTTTAGACATGTCAGATTAAATAAATTGCAAACATATTGTCTGCTTATTTTTAATAAATTCCGTTCATACTCACGGATAATCTTTCGCGCATTACAATCAAAAGATGTCAGAAATGATCTGTAATGTTGACAGATGTTATTTTCCTTTATTTCTCAAAGTACCCAAGTACTTTCAAACACTTTTTGAAATCAGCATCAGAGTTGTGAGTTATGGTGTTAAGAAATGTAACCGGAAAAATGTGTTGCTAAAAATGTACAGTAACCTTTAGCAACAGATTTCCGGTTACATTTGTTACCATAAATCACACCCCTAAAGATGGTATCCGAAATAGGTTGAAATTACTTAGACACCTTGAGAAATGAATAAAAATAACATTTGTTAACGTTACAGATAATATCTGACATCCTTCCTTGTAATACGCAAAAGATTATGAACGGATTTTATTAAAAATAAGCAAATATAATTTTTGCAATTTATCTAATCTGAAATGTTTAAAAGACTATATATATATATATATATATATATATATATATGTGTGTGTGGGAAATGTGGAATACAAAACGGAAAATACCGATTGATTACAGTATTCTTCACTATCTTTCATCTAAAAGGACTGACAGCAATGCATATTGTGTTATTTTGTCACCACATTTTTCTAAAGATATTCAAAACCTCGACGGTTGTCTGAAATTTGCTGAATCTGGTAGTGCATCAACTTAAGCAAAAATCGAATCCATTTGAACCAATATTATAGACAAATGGATAAAAGGAGAGAATATAAATGCCTTATATACGAGGAGAGAGAAAGAACGACTCACATACTCGCTAGAAGATGGAATCTTCTTAGAAAAACATTAAACCAAAACTTTAATTCGGCTAACTTTAATTTGATGGTATCCAGACTCTATGAACAATGCATTCAACTTAAGTAATATTTGCAGTAATTACTCGACATGAGATGAGATTTGTAAGACTTTCCATGTGTATACGACCCACATCTGCAGATATCAAATACGGGAGATAATTCTTGTATTTTTGAAAGAGTTATTCTACATGTAAAATCTAGTGTGCTGAACTTATCTGTGTTGAAATTATCCTTAAAAAATTCTGGAAAATAAGAAATCAAAAAAAGATTAAGCAGAAGTGCCACGCATAATTTCTTCTGTTTTTTTTTAAGGTGTGTTAGTTTTGAAACAAATCAGAAGAAAAATGAGAAATTGTATGTTAACTGAAGTCATGCAGGATACACACACGGACACACACTAACACACATCTTCAGTTTTATTTATATAAATATGTAATCTTATTTTACTAATATATCATATATTCTTATTACCTTTACCAAATGCCATATATTCCAATTAAAGTCCGTCAAAGCAGTAATACCATTAAAGCGCAAGCAGTTTTATGTTTGGAAGAATTAGCAGCAGAACCATTAATGGTGAGCAGGAAATAGAAAAGAGCGATTTGTGCACAGCAGATAACGATTAACATTACATTTAATTTTTTTGCAGATTAAATTTAGTTGAAAATCAAGGCACCAGAAAATGGTTCACAGGCGAGAAGTGCGGGAAAAGCAACAGTTAGCATAGAACTTACGATTAATCTAGCCAGCTAAACTGTAATTTTATGAAATATCGACGCCAGTCTAGTATTGCGATTTAAATTCAAAATATTTTTGTACCATAGAAAAAGGCTCTTCCGAATAATTACCAGAAAATTACTTATAAAAAAGGCGCACAAAGGTCACCTAACGGCGGTGTGTAAGAGACTGAAGCTGAGTCGCCTTTCATGACCGATAATATTGCTGATTCTTCATGGGTTCTTATCAAGGAGCTCAAGAAATGTAGCAAGGACACCGTATCATATGTGGAAGCAACATTCTAAGCTTGGTTTATTAGCTAACTTACATATGTGTATAATAGATTCTGTAGAGAAAAGCTATCTCGCTTGGCATATCGAACAGGTTTACATAGCTGACCTAGCAATAGATTGAATATAATCCTTCCACATCATGTCTGAAGGTTAGCATTAGTCATGTTGATGTAAGTTAGGGAAGAGATTCCTAGATTATTAATGGAGAGAAGTTTAGTACTACATGCGTTAAAAGAGACAAAGATTTTTTCCCAGTTAACAATGGTCTTGAGGTCGTTTTGGACATTAGCTCCCATTTTCGAATTGCTGGACTGATCAGTCTTGTTATATAGGCCGTACAGGAGTGTGTCTTTAGCTTAGATGTCAAGTTAGGAGTCTGATATAACAAGCGAGGACATTAATTAAGAAAATCATCATGGCCTTTCAGAATAATTTTCATTTCACGATTTTATAGAAAAGACTGGATCAGCTCAAATATGTGTTAGAAGGCACCATAAATTTTAGTTTGTAGAGAGGACCTGTATGCCAGGCCCTGTCAAAAGTTTTGTAATGCTACTACCCATGCTTCACCGTTTTTTCTAGAGCATAATAGACTCCGTCAGCATTTGATCTGGAGAAACGAATTGCTTTTCTGAGAAAATTCCCTGAGAAAATTGGAATAACAGCAGGAAGGTGTGAGACATTTATTATACAGTTTAGAGAGAACCGGGTCCAGTTCAGAAAACATGGGTTAATGACTATTACAGGGATATCATCGGGTCTAACTGCTTTGTGGGGATTTAGGTTAGAGATGATAGCAGGAAACATGGAAGAAATTATATGAATAGCACTCAACATATACTCACTTATAAGTGGGAAGTTAGACAAGGATACTCCGGAATAGTTGAGGGTAGAGTTTTAAGATCATTCACGGAAAAAGCATTCAGATTTATCAGCAGAGAATGAAAGAAAAAACCCACAAAAGATTAATAACGGGAGAATAGAAATTTTGCACTTATTTTGTACCCTATTATAGAGCTGCCAGTATTCACAAGAGTTAAAGTTGTTAGAAGCTATGCGGTGATTTTCTCGGCAAACAGAAATTTTGCACCTTCAAAAGCACGCTTATATTTATTATCAACAGCAACGACTGTTACAAAGACACCATTCACACAGTTATTGTAAAAAATAGTGATTACTATACACTTTAACGTCTGCGTACTGCTGAGAACCACTGCGAAGATTGAGGTTTCACCTGGCATTTCAAAGAAAGGACAAAAACCTCCACACATCATTTGACCAAAGTACGAACATCGGTGGAGCAATTTTTGAATTGGGAGGTTGAAGAAGTCAGTCTCTGTGTCTTTGCAAGGAAAATCAACATTCTGACAATGGAAAGATGGACTTCTTCACTCAATTCCTTAGAAAAACAGAGCAACATGCTTCTCTACAGGACTATTTTTATTCTTTTCGCCCCAAGCAAGACGGTACCGCCATTGATGCTCAGTGGGGGTACTTCATAAGAGTAAAGTTTAGACAGAAGGAGAGTGAAGAAAAAACAACCAGTTACAAGGGATGTCAGAGAAAGGGCAAGAGTAGGATGGGAAGACAGTTGCGAAGGTAGAGAAAAAGGAAAGGAACAAGATACAGGGGGTGATGTAGAAAGAACTGAATTCAAGTGGATAAGAGATGGGTAATTACACTGCATTTAAATTTCTGGAAGTTGTAACCGTCAAGAAAGCAAGTATATGGAAGGGAGTTCCACAGGCGGAAAATGCGAGAAAAGAAGCTACTGGAGTAGAATTGTCGCTTGAATTTGGTAGATCTAACTGTTAATGGGTGGGACCTTGTTGACAGACAGGTTGCACGAGTAATTTTATGTGGCAAGGCCACCCGTAACTTAATTTCATCGGAGTAAAAGCAAAGTAAAGATCTTTAGAATCGACAGAGTGAAGCAACTACGCACCGGTGAGAAAGTGGCTGCAGTCGAGCTGCCAAGTCGGGACCTAACACATGACAGACTTTTTCTTTGGAGCCTGTCGAGAACACTGAGATGAACAGCAGGGGCGCCTGACCAGATATGACCGCAGTATTCTATGCACGGAAGGATGGTTGATTTGAATAGGTGTAAGAATGGGATGAATGGGACGAAATATTAATTCTTACAACAGAGTGGTCATACTTCTAACAAGGACAGTATTGTGAAGCTTGTCAATAGAAAGAAGAAGAGTTAAAAGATAAATCAAGTAAAGAAACATATTGCTCTGTTGTTCCTGGGGAATGAGCAAAGAAGTCAGTCCATAATTTGAGTAATGGATTTATCAATATAACAGTTTACTGTATGAATACAGGTAACATCAGTTTGCGTTACGAGTAACTCTAAGCATTAAAGTCACTGAAGACAAAATTCTTCGCAGAGAGATGGAAGGAAAGTGCCTTTTCTATACTGCCAGCTACTATGTGTAATCGACTACAGTTGTATTAATAGTGAGAGCGATAAAGGAAAATACAGATAGCTAACAAAGTTTAGTAACTAATGACGGAAAAACATGAGAAACAGTCAGACTTCGAGAGATAATTCCGTGGCAATCGGAAGATTATCACAGATATATATATTACGGTTATTTTTATGAAAGATGGAATCTTTTCAGCAAAAGGGAAGACAAGCTGGAACATAGAATTCATTATTAGCAATGGAATGATGTAAGTTAGTTTCACAGAGGACAAAAATATCTTGCGACCATTCCAAGAGGGAACATTCTATGCTGCAGAAGTTTGAACGGATTGAAAGAATACTACTGAAAAAAAGGGCTAAGGAGGTAGATGTTTGTTTTTAAATCTCATTTATTTTTATTAATCTCATTTATTTTTATTGTTTTGTATGAGATAAGTTTTGATGAGAGAAAGAAAAAAACACCATAATGGTCAAGATCTGTCGTCAATGTCAATGCAAATCAGCCAGAGCATGGCTGAAGAGAGAATATAGTGTAGCTTCAGGGTTACCCACCGCAAATACATGCAGGGAGAACTACCCATGCGCGACAGGGAACTAAAATATCCAGATGTTATGCGACTATCGACCAGAGCCACCTCTCTAAAAAAAGAAAAAGTTCTGTCTCATAATGACCGGTCGAAAGCAGTAGCCAGCAAACTGCTAATGGAATGTCTTCAAAATAGAACGTTACAGCCTGAGGCTAGTCCCATTACCAAAAAGTTAAGATAGTTAAACAGTTGTAGCTCTGAAAGAAAGAAAGAAAGAAAGAAAGAAAGAAAGAAAGAAAGAATAGGCAGTAAATCATATCCTAAACAGGAACAATAGATGAGCCTGTACTTCAGTTCAATCAAGTTGAAAAGGTTTCGTCCCCTACGAGAGGAGAGCATATCTGCTCTTATTAACCTGCTAAAAAAAGAACTGTCATACATATCAAACATTAATATTTCCCACAGACTTAATAGAAGTTCCTAAACATTTCATATCATTTGAATAAACAGTCCAAAGATCGCACATGTCCTTAAGAGACTTTACTAGTATTTTACATATTATTATTATTTGACTTATTCTTATCAAAAGTTATTAATATTTAAAATATTACCATCAATCCATACTTATATTTGACGTAATTATTATTAAACGTTACTAACATTTCACATATTCTTATCAAACGTTTCTTATAATAGGATTATCAAATTTGATGAGAGTTACATTAGGCTATGAAATGCTTGTTACCTATTTTAATAAGCATAATATAACTAAGTAGTAAAATTTAAAAGGAGGTTAACTTTTTCTTCTTTTATTACCTTTTTCTTCTATCTTCAGAACGTAAGCGAACATGGATTTCTATATCTCACTATCCATAGTGACTCTTAGTACGCTAAGCAATTTTCTGTTCAGTCAGTTAAGTGATACACGTTTGGGCGATAATGTCTTTTTTGAGACTGAGAGGGCAGAAGGTTATCCTTCATAAGTTGCCATTACTTTCTTCGTAGACTAGTTGCCAGCCAAGTCTATAGAACCAATTCTGTCCTGTTATATAACCTATAACGGGAGAAACAGACGGATTGATATCTTTTGCAAGATTATATGTGCGTAAGTAAATGCAATGAGTTCATCTGGAATTCGAACTCGGCTCCCCGATTTCTCATTACGAGCCTATATCTACTGCACCAGAACGCACATCCGTTTTTCTGTTACACAAAATAAACCCGGCTCTGACATCCATTTACTAAAGCGAATTAAATATGCTACGCATAGTTTTAGCTGTCTCTCTTTCTCGCTGTCTGACCTGTGAGTATCCGATTCTCCTAGACTTCCTTCCTCATTACATGTCCCGGGAACTTCAGCTGTATTTTCCTGATATTAAATTTCAATACCATTTTCGTTTCTATCCTCTCCAAAACCTCATCATTACTCAAAAGTTCTGTCCATGGTATTCTCAGCATCCTTCTTTAGAAGCACAGTTTGGTTGCTGCAAGTTTCTCCTGCATCTTTGAGAAGATTGTTCAGCATTCACTGCCATATTGAAGAACAGAAATCACATAGCAATCCAGTACATTCTTCTTTGTTTCTTGCGAAATCTTCCTGTTTTCTAATCTGGAACTGGTAATTTAGTAATTTAATTATTTCACAATGGAAACAGATTTGAGTTCTAAATGAATATCAAATTAACTGCATACTAGTAAAAACCCATCAAGTTCACTTTGAAGACATTAGAGTAAATGACCAAAAATAATTAAATATATTATGGAACCTCATATTTACCTGTCACTTGTAGTGTTCTTTACGGATGGAATAGAATCATCTAATATATGGATATTTTATTTGTACCTAAATTAGCCCTTTTGTTGTGTGTGACATGAATTAGGAGGGACTGGAAAATCCCATAACCGAGCCGAACTTAAGTCTCATCATTACATCTGCGTGCAAACGTATTTTTAAAAATTCAGGGAACGAAAATGTAGGGATATATAAAAAAAAATAATCGAAAGTCTTTAGGGCTTTGGATGAGAAATGAAGACCACAGTTTTGTGGTTCTGTCACGAATCTAATCTCTTTGAGTCAAGAGTTGTACGAGAGAATAAATAATTTACTTTCAGTGCTGACCTACGACACACAGCCCCAGAGGCTGTGAGCAAAAATGATTGTGATTATGGATAAAAAAAGAAATGCTTTCAACCAGAAACCTGTCCAAGTTTAAATTCACACACGCATACGTGTAAAGAGAAGGAAAAAAAAGCCAAACAAAGAAAAAAAAAGACAAATAAATATTTTTGGTACCAAAATTAAAACGAGCCTAAAAATGTATTAGGAAGGAATAGAAAACTTTTTTTCCAAGTAATCTATATAATGCAAGAATGGATAAAAAGAATGGAATAATAAAAATTAAGAAAATGTTCCTTTGGAGAAAGCACTGTAAAAAATACAAGTTAGCTGAGTAAAATAGTTACTATTAACATTAAGAAAACTTTTGTCGAGTTTCAGAATAAATGCATTAATATTAAATACGCATAAATATCTCTCTAATATGTTGATATCTTTTAGACATCTCACCCCAGTCAATGCAAAAGTATCATTAGTAGGTAGTAAAAGTGAAAGACAGTTCTGAAAATAGGGAGGAATGGATAAAAGACAACAAATGAAATGTATTCAAGAAGAGAGAAGATGACGATTGTCGTTGCATTTATACTTTTAAATATTGCTGTCATCAGGAAATCAAGTAAGCGGAAGGAAGTTCCAAAAGTGGGAAGTGCGAAAAAAGAATCTGATGGAATAGTGGTAGTTGTATTTAACTATTTGAACAGTAAACGGATGCTAATTTAGAAGAAGGCTTAAATTAATATAGTCGGAGCACAAGGGAAGAAAAAGCTCCTCAGAGCAGTCGCCATTAAAATAGTTTATCGAAAAGTTATTAGGGAGCCAGGTGAGAAAGCGAATAAAGTCGGGTTGCCTAGTCAAGAGCAACAGAAAACTAAAGGCTTATAAGATTAACAGAAAATACATTTTAGAATCGAAACAAATAAATATGAGACAAATTTTTACCTGTTTCTATTCATCCATCTAACGATAGATTTTCCTTTTTAATTATTTCATGCCAACTAAGGAGATACATCCATTAAGATGCATTAAGCTACCAGCAATGAATGAATCTGAGTAAAATCATTATTATGAAGGAACGGCAATAAAGGAACATCTGTCAAGTAAACAGTAGATGACAATTTATATTCAATGTAATTGTTTCTTTGTCATAATATAGGGGAAAGCCAGAAGCCAGAAAAGAATTCCAAAAAAGTGATGTGCATGAAAAGCAAATGTAGAAGGTATAATATATAATTAAATCTACTAACAGTAAAATGATGAGACCTAAGTAACAATCTAGTACTGAGTATAAATTAAACGAGAAGAACAAATTTAATAAGACCTTGAATAAGTTTTCGCTGACTTTTTACAAAAAGTAATGATTTATTTACAACAATTACTAAGAATCACTGAAATTATTGCCCATCATTAGCCACTACGTTTTCCTATCTTTCTGTCAGAATTTCAATTCCACGTCAAAAAGGCAACACGTATTTTGAGGCTGAAGAAGAATCGATCCATTTTTGGCGTCTTCATAAGAATGAAATGGTTGCCCAGCCAGGCTAGGTGCCATCGATAGATACAATTGATAATTGTACGGAGCAATGTCTGGTGAATATGGTGGATTTAAGCGTTTTCAAGTGAGTTTTCAGCCATTTTGCAACATGTGGCGTTGCGTTGTCATTTTGCAAAAACCCTTTGTCGTGTCTGAAATCGTATAGCAGCAGTTACTTCTTCAATGCTCTGCTCAAACGCATCAACTGTAGTCGATATCAATCTCTCGTGATAGTTTGGGCAGTTCATAATATACTACACCCAGCTGATCCCAATAAATGCAAAGCAGAAGCTTCGCTGATGTTGATGCATGGCCGGGCTTACCCCAAGTTTCTTACGCTTGTGATTGCCGGTCACGATTAGATGCAAAATCTTTGCTTTTCTGCCGCTGAAGCAGTTGTTCACATGAGACAATACTTCATTCGAACTCTCTCGTGTTTAAACAGTGCAGTGCACAATATCAATGCTTTTGGGTCATTCTTAAAGCTAGCAAACGTTTCTAAACTTTATGGTGTCAACTCTTAATGATTCTCAGTATTCAGCTGACGTTTGACATGAGTCTTCAGGAAGTAATACCTCAAATACTTCGTCTTTAAACTCTTTCGTTGCGCCAGAGCGTTCTTTAAGTTTAACACCAAAATCAAATATTTTTGAAGCGTCTAAAAAACGTTCTGCATGTTGTTTCCAACAGAGCATGGTCGTCGTAAGACTCAACAATAATTCTCTGTGTTCAGCTACAGGTTTCTTTTGAATTAAGTCGTGCAGTAAACTTTCCCCACAAATACACATTCTTTGGCACGAAATCTGACAGCTTTAAATAATACTTCTTTAGAGATGCACTAACATCTGAACCTACACGCACGCTGTTCTGAGAACGCTTTCTATTAGAACATAACGGGAACTTTTTCAAGTTTCTAATAATGAAAGGAATTTCACAACTCGCCACTTTTTTCTAACCACCTGGATGTCGACTTGTATTAACGTATTTTTTTCCGAAATTCAGTGCTGTCAATTTCGAAAGGACGGAACTCCCTTGCTTGCAAGATTATTTGGAAGTTGGAAATAACGATGATTATAATTAATCGTCACGAACGCTACGCTGTTTATAATAGTATTTTTCTTAAATATACGGTATCCATACAGGGTGTTCATAACGTTCGTGTGCGCTTTATAAAATCTATAACTTTAATTGTATTTGCGATAGAAATCATTTAAGAAGAATTAGAAAGAAGTAAATCTATATTATTTAAAGGGTTATTGAAATTTTATCCAAAGGGTAATAAGATTTTACAGGACACTGATTTACAATATTACTGAAATAACTTAGTTATTTTAGCTTTCAAATCTTCTCATGAACTAGGTTTGGTTGCATACACAATTGTTTTCACATGTCCCCATTTAAAACTTATAATAGAGTCAAATATGGCTAACGTAGAGGCTAATAAAATGGTCCGCCTCTTTCGATCCATCTATTAAGAAATTCCTGATTCAGAAACTGTTTAACACGCAGAGCAAAGTGACAAGGAACTCCATCTTGTTAAAACACTGTATAATCTGTCAAATTTAATTGTTCAAGCTCATTTTGTATAGATTATTTCTATAACAAATACAAATAAACGTATGAAATTTTAAAGTGCACACAGACTTTATGGGCACCCTGTATATATATATATATATATATATATATATATATATATATATATATATATATATATGTGTGTGTGTGTGTGTGTGTGTGTGTGTGTGTGCATACGTGCGTGTCTGTATATCTGTGTGTTTGTCATGTATTATTTGACCACAGAATATAATTTCGCTCAGAAGTGTATTTACATTAAACAAACATTGATTTATAAGCAAATGCCGGCTGGGAAAATAAAAAAAATGCAGACACCAAGTGACAAAAGAAATTTCTGTTTTCAAAATCAGGAAATATTTAAAAACAAAAAAACAAGTTTATTTATATAAGAATAAATATTACTTTGGGAAAAATAAGAATGTAAGACCAGCTTTGCATGATAAGAATGGGGTCACAGAATATAAACAACTGTGCGTGGCAAAAAACCTGAAGCAATGAACAAAATCTGGCCTATATAAGAGAGAAATCAGAGAGAGAGAGGGGGGCAGGCTGCCGGTGTCGCGACGAGAATGCAAAAAAAAAAAAGACTACTTCAGCAAGTCAAGTGCACTAGTATGCGTGCTTGCTATCTCTTCCCCCTACTTTACTCTACACCATGTCACCGAAGAAAAAAATAAAAATATAATTGTATTTTTTTTACATATGTGTATCCATCAATTATCAGTGAAGAAGATAGTCCTTTTAGTTTTCATGTTATTTATGGTATACTAGCAGTATAGCCCGGCGTTGCTCGGGTGTAATGAAACTTTAAAGCTAATTCATGATCCTGGAGCTCAGACTCTTTGGACGTTGGCACGATAAACTAAAAAACAATAGTTGTTTCTAGTTAAAGCGAAACCGTAGACTGAAAGAAAAATGAATGAATGTAAGTCAAATTTTTATTTCCTGGTATCAATAAATTTTTTTCGTCGTAAACTGAATTTTGAAGGCTAAATAAGTCCTCTGAGTAAATGGTATCATGGCTGAGACTAAGAACTACAATTATACCTACTTACTTAGAGCCAAACCCGAAGCAAAAAATAAAATAAAAGGGCTGAAAAAAAAAATACAGACATACAGGCAGATAAACACACACACACACACACACAAATATCTTGCATTATATATATATATATATATATATATATATATATATATATATATATATATTATCGATTTTCTGCATTATTGTAAGAACCGCAACATTGAAAGTCCTGAATATCGTTTTTTATGTTTTTGTCTATGAGTGCATCAAATTTGATTAAAATCGGACCACTCCATCTATAACCCGATTTTTTGATTATCGATTTTCGATATTTATCTTGGGTACTACAACACAAAATCTAGCTAAGAACACTCGCAGACGCTTATAGTACAACTGTGTAAATTTTCAAGAAAATCGGTTCATCCGTTTCGGAGTCTATTGGTAATGGACACACACACAGACACACACACACACACACACACACACACACACACGGACGAAGTTCCATTTATAAATAAGTTCAGATTACATATATTTGGAGATAGAAATCTCATTATATCAGAATAATAAATGGCAACTGAAATTAATTCACAAACATTTCGACCATTCACTCACACAAAAATACCTTCAACAAAACAATATTAAAGTCAGCTATAATTGCGTTAAGAACATAAATAAATATATTTCCATTTATAATATTATGGTATCCAATATATACTTGGCCCACATAAACAACATCAGTCACCCAACTAATAGCAACAATTACCCTTCTAGAAATAATTACAACTGCCGAAAAAATATTGGATGGCCAATGTATGTGCGAAAGTATCGTTTATAGAGGTCGAATTCATTCGGGTGATAATGATGATCAATTTTACTTTGGAAGCAATTCTAACAGGCGGACGATTAGATTAAGCAACCAGATGTTTTTAAACACCAGTAAATACAGCAAATGTACTGCTTTATCAATATATTATTGGAAATAAAAATAAAAAAAACAACACAATTATTACCGGGAATATTTGTAGCTAAATTTAACTGTTACAACGGAAAAGATAATCAATGTAATCTGTCTTTTAAAAAAAACCCTGTCATCTTAAAACATATCAATAATCCAAATTTGCTTAATAAAAAACTGATTTAATGATTACCTCCTGTTTTTTTCTTTTAATCGTATCACCCCGAGCAAGGCGGTAACGCCACTGATATGTAGGGGGCTACGTAATAGTGACAAGATTGGAAAAGAGACAGCCGGAAACCACATCCTAAACAGGGAACAAGGGATGAACCTCTTAACATGTTCAATAGACGTGGGTGGTGTGTGAACCGGGCGATAGATAGATCTATCTACTCCAATTTATACAAAAAATATTTAAATTCTTAGACCCAGATTGATATAGATTCCTTTATACGTTTTTCTATTTCTTTCCCTCTTTTTCCTCACTTCCGCCTTCTTTCTTTCTTTCTTTCTTTCTTTCTCCCACAATATTACGTTTAACAGTTATGAATTAAAACGCTTTAATTTTTTTACTCCGTGCATTGTTTAAATTGAAATTTTACTTTGTAATTCTATTTTTAATTTTAATATTTTTATTTTTATTTTAATTTTAAAATTTTATTATTTATCTACATGTAATATTAGAATATTTGAATATTTGAATTTTTAAATTTTGACGTCTTATGATTTATGCCCCTTTTATTTCTTCTACCGGCATTTTAATATATTTTATTTTATAGTTTAAGTTTAAATTTAAATTTTAACTACATGTAATCTCAGAATATTTAATTTCTATCTTGTCATTAAAAAAAACATTAAATTTAATTTATAAGATTTAATTCCCATATTCAAATATATTAAACTGTCAATTTGAAAAAATATGTACCTGATGATTGCAAAACGTATGGAACTCCGAGTCGTGCCATAGGCAAGAAAATATATATATTTATCAATTACATACATGCATACACCCATATATATATATATATATATATATATCTGTCTGTGTGTACCTGATATTTTAAAATTATTCCCAGAATATTTTACTTTGGTTTTACTAAGATTGATGCTATTTAATTCACTATGATGTCTGTTAAAGTTTTAATCTATTATCTCATTAATTATGTTACTTATTGTTACGTCATTATACCATATTCAAATATCTTATATATTTTCGTGTATTACGATATCATTATAATGCTTTATTTCATTAATAATAATTAAGTAATATTAAAATGAACGTTAAGGCTAAGAAATTGCTAAGATTGTCGTATTGCATTACATATTCCTATCATCTGACTGAGCAGATAAATTTTCTGGTAATACTACTGATGAATGTGTTCACGAATGTAGTTGGATAGTGATTGTCATTAACGCTCATCATACAAAATTCACTCTCAGCCGACCTTGAAAAATGAATACTAATTAAAATCTTGTTTTAACCATGAGAATATTCACTAAAAGCCACATGAATATTGCCTAGATTAACACACAATTTAATTAATGGCAGTTTCTCGAATTCATCTCCCAGCGTAAAAAATTCTGCTGTGGATCCGATAGTGGGGCCACAAAAGAATAACTCGGAAAACGGATAATAAATTTAGCATAGTGTATTTAACAAGAAAAATATAACTAGAAGAATGGCAGTAAGCCCCGCCTGCCTCTCGCGCTGCTCCCGAAAATAATATCCTGAGAGTATAAACCTTAAGGTTTAAATAATGCTGGGAGAGTCCACAAGTGTCAGTAGGTAGGCGCCCACAACACAATCAAATGCTGGTAAATATCACAAAGCTTATTTCCGTACTGACTCAGTTAATAGTCTGTCAATTAGGTGGGTGTTATTTATTTGAAATGTTCTATTGTGACATGTATATCCATTCATTTCTCTCATATGATACGTGTTATGAAAACAAAATTAATATATATTGCTGACATTATGTTACGATATTATATGATATTATATTATATTATTAGATGTGTTAATTATTTTTATCTTAATATGTTATAAAACTCTACAGAATATTACGATCATTTATGCTAAGTAATGACCAAGGCTGTCATATTTCATAATGTTTCATGGTACACTTTACTTGTTCTCAAATATGTAATGTATATAATATTTATGTATATTACATTCCAAATTTATTTAAGCCGGGTTGCTATTGTGATACCCTCCTACTCTCTATAAAATTATTTCGTGGTTAGCGAGTTAAATAATCTCTGACAACCATGGCCGGCTCCAACTAGAAGGAGAGAAACCAGTGCCTTTTAAACAGCTACTTCAGTTAAATAAAGATCGACAGCCCAGGAAAGTAGTCCTTCTACGGGTAAGAAACTGTGATTTTAAAACTTCGCTTGTAGTCATATCCGAAGACAAACCATTCTATGGAAGTAAATCCGGCAAAAAAGAAGGTTTTGAGGCCTGAAAGTGGTTCGTTTTCAACATCGACTATTTTTGTGGTAATACTTGCAAGCAAGCCGGCCCAATATATGATGCACTGTGCTTCTTTAGATCTTTTTGGTACGACACTGCTGTGTTCAGTTCTTTACAAATGCAGTTTGAAAAAGTAAAAAAAAAAAGAACACTTTTATAGTTATAATATTTATAATCAAGACAGACTGCATTTCCCCAGCTTTGGTTGACAATCAGTCGAGGTAAAAAAAAAATACTTTCAGAACCAGGAAGAAAACAAGAGTAAACAGTCTACTCTCTAGTTTAACTCTTAAAACTATTAAAATTCATAGATATTATAAAAGCTGTGATAGCCCGATTTCTGGCAAGAAGTTGCATTTTAAAAATATTGTGAAAAGCTCCAGCATGACTTGCGAAAGTAACAAGATTCTCCGGCAATGAATACAGCATAGATTTGAATAATTAAATAACCAATATCAATTCCTGATAGAACATTGGAATATTTACCGGGTATTATGATTATATTTCCGTAAAAACAATGAAAAATAACTATTAGATTTAGTAGCGAATTCGGTCTATAATATCGGCTGACAAGATAGAAATGGAACCTACTCAGATCTATAATACTTTCAATTTATTTTTATAACGAATAAACAACATTTACTAAAGATTAGTTTCATTAATTATTTGTAGGAAAAATTTTATTTCTTAGTAATTTCATGTACACATTATTGGAAGTAGAAACCAAATATAAATACAAAATGTTATGTTGTAATTTTTAATTTTTTTAATTTTTAGTAACTGGTTGGTATTTTTTGAAATAGTTTACTGCTTATTTTAACTATTAACTGGTAGTTAAATAGCACAACAGATACACACTTCTCTTTATTAAGAGCAATTGTTTGTCTTCACGAGATAATTATGCAAATTTGCCAAAAATTGATTCGATATATGATTCTAAATATTCTTCAAAAGACAATTTTGTTTACCTTATCTTTTTAATCTTTGAAAATTAGTTCTCATATTGGAATTGAGTAACTGATTATATGAAGATTACTTTTTGAATAATCTTAATCATTCTTTTTCATTAGATCAGTTGTGATCCTTATTTTATTGTGTTTTTTGTTATTAGAGACTATTTCATAAAGTGTTCGCTTACCATCAATCAAACTGAAAATTTGGACGGCCTGCATTAATTTTTACAAAAACATTCGGAATTTAGTAAATATATACGACTATAAACTGCACATTACTAATCAGAATAGTAATAAAGAAGAAAAGGAAGCAAAATTTAAGAAGTTTTTAAAAGCAGATCAAAACAAATTAATCTGACAGTAAACAAAGGAGCAATATGGATGATGTTAACTAAACTCTAATTGAATCATATAGATGACCGCGAGCTTATATCACAAGATGTATCAAAAGATGTGCTTAGAATCGCATATGAAACAAGAGAAACGAAATGATGTCAAGTAAGAAATCCTAAAAAAATAATAACAAATGATAAAAAATGGATCTTGTGTCGAATTCTGTATCTGCATTTTTTCTAACAAAATACCTCCTGGCAGGCAAATAAATAAATTAGAGAGACAATATTTTTTTTCTTTTGGTTATTTCTGTCATTTGCAGATTTTCACTTATGTCGTTTCGTGCAATAGGGTAAGGATTTTACCAAAATAAGATATGCATAGAATAAGAACGGTAAAACAAGCGATGTAAAAAGAAGGTGGAATAATGGAGCAAGGGAAAAAGATTGACAAAGAAACGCATAAATAAAGACAGTAATGAGTCAAAAGATTAAAATTAAAATTTTCAGGCAAAACTAAAATAAGAATATCAGAAAAAAGAAAGGAAAGAAGTAAGATAAAGAATAAACAATACTGACAAAAACTTTCTTGAAAGAAAGAAAGAAAGAAAGAAAGAAAGAAAGCAAGAAAGAGAATGTGACAAATGAAATCGTAGAAATAATGAATGAATAAAAGTTTTTAAACAGTAAAAAAGGTAAAGCTGTATTAAGAAAGCATAAGGTAAGAACAAAACTTTAAGAGAGAAATAAAATAAAACAATATATTGATCTGTAAAAAGAGAAAACAAAAAAAATAGGTGAGAATCAAAAAATAAAGAGGGAAAAATTTAAAAAAAACAGAAAAGGATAATTTAAATTCTAAATCAATATTTTAATAAAAGAAACAAAAAAGAAAGAAAGAAAAAATGAAAGAAAGAAAGAAGGAGAGAATAAACAAAGGAAGGAGATAAATTAATAAATGAAAGCGGGAAAAAAATAAAGACATAATGAATTGTAATTTTTTGAAAAAGAAAAAGACGCAAAAAATATTAAATAATTGAAAAAATAAAGTGAAATGCGATTTCGAATAAGAAACAAAACAAGCTGTATATGAAAACTTAGAAAACCGAAAAAAATGATGAACAAAATGTCATGCATATGAAAATAAGAAAAAACAAGTTAAAAAGAGAAAATAAAAAGAAAATGAATAGAAATAGGAAACCGAAAAAATGAAGCAGGAATACATGTAAATACATTATGAAACGGAATCAAGAATAAAAAGAAACAAAAGGGTTATGTAACTAATAAAAAGAACGGAAAAAATAATGAAAGGCAGAAAAATAAATAAATGGAAAGTAGAAATGTCAGGATATCGGACCATATAAATTATAAAATTGTTGAAATAAACAAAAATGTGAAAAAGAATAAAATATTTATGAAAAATGAGCATTAATTCATGCCAAAAACTTAAAAAAACTTTACATAAAATTAACGCTTTGATGCAAGTAAAATGAATGTATAAAAAATGAAGGCATATGTGAGTGATAGACCAGAAAACAATTAGAGAAAAAAAACACAGAGAGGAATAACTGAGATAAAAACAAACAAATGAATAATGAAAAGTATGTAAAAATGAGAACGAGCGAAATATGACGAAAAAAGCGAATAACTGAAAAACAAAAATACATGATATCTGTTATGAATCAGAAGACATTGATGATAGAGAAGAATAAGAAATTAGTGGTATAAAGGGAACACTGAATAACAGAAATGTACAGTTTAAGAAAAAGTAAAAGAAATTAAACAAACACTATATAGAAAACATAAAAGAGAAAGAATGAAAATATCTAAGAGAAAGAAAGAAATGACAGAAGAAAATAAATAAAGAAAGAAAGAAAAAAGAAGAAAAGAAGGTACTGAAATAAGAAAATAAACAATGAAAGAAAAATTTAAAAAAAAGGACGACAGAATGATGGAAACGAAAAGATATATAAAAAAGAAAGAAAGAAAGAAAAATGAAAAAATAAAAGAATAATGAAAAAGTATTGAAATAACAAAAACAAGCCAAGATAAATATTCCTCTTTTCGCAGGTGTATAAATTTTATAAATGTACATCAAACGATGAAAAGCAGTCAGAGTAATGTATTCGTCTGCGGCAAAATCAATACTTACAAAACATAGATAGCTTCGTGAACATGTATTATGACGAAATACTTGAAAGCAGATAAAGGGGAAATTACAAAAGAAGCTAGATCAAAAGTGAATGACGAAAGAAGAATATGTAAGAAAGCAAAAAGAAAGAACAGTAGGAAAAAGAAAGTATAGGTGCATGAAAAAAAAACAGCGAAAAAAGGGAGAATAAGAAAATTCAGAATGATAGGTTCTTGAGTCTAACGATAAACTACATCCGGCAGCATGGCCTCTGATTGGGTGGTTGAGAAGTGCATGGAAGTAGCTCAAAATTGCGGTTGCTTCAGGTCCACCCTGAGCCGGAGTGGTAGCACCTATTAGGGTCCCAGCTAAGGGCAAATAGTTGTTCCCCAAACTGGAGTCAAGATACTATGAAAAAAAAAGATGACTTTTATAGAAACATGTACATAAAAATCGACTTTTATAGCAAAATATACATTTTTGAAGGAAAGATTTATTCCCATAACACATTTTTGAAGGACAAAAAATATAACCAGCAATACATTTTGAATACAAATTACAAAATGTCTTCAGTTTTCTAAAAAAAACAAAATTATTTTCAAAAATCTGAATAAATGAATCTTCTCACTATAACAAGCCATTAAAAATTACCTTAAAAACTCAACCTTTTGGCATTAAATAATCCACAGAAGTAGATATGCAGTAAAACAAAACGCTGTATAACAACTCAACAGTGTGGCTAGACACATCTACTTGCACCTGGCCGGTATCAAAACTCGACCGATTTGGTGTCAGTCGGAGTCGCAACCCGTAAATCCATAGGTGCAGGAAATATTGTAATGGAATATTAACGAGCTGTATATAAGCAGTGTATACACACACGCCAGTAATCAAAAGAAGTCAATTAGTTTCTGAAGAGTACACACACACACACACACACACACACACACACACACACACACACATATATATATATATATATATATATATATATATATATATAATTTGATGCGTGCATTTATGTGTATCTATATTTTTGTATGTATGTTTATCTTATATTTCATTAAAAATATATATTTACTAATGAAAATATTTATATATATATATATATATATATATAGTTACATGAATTTATTTTGTTTTTCTGATTAATAAATACTATATATATATATATATATATATATATATATACACATTAATTAAATATTAAAATACTGTATTCGTGGTTGAGTGGTTGTGATACGTCAGATCTATTGACAGTTTCCCCTGTGTAAGTTTGTGTCACAGGTTAGAATCCTTCCAAATGATACATAAATTCCTAACAAGATTTTCTAAAAATATTCAGAACAGTATGTATATGTTCAATTAGAAACAATATCTACTCAAATATGAGTATCTATTAAAATAATGTTTAACCAAATAAAAATATGTCATTTATGTATCCATTTCGGAACTTTACGTAATAATTTGTAATATATATATATATATATAAATAGATATGTATATATATATATATATATATATATATATATATATATATATATATATATATATGACTGTGACCTGAAAGTGTCAAAGGCTAACTCTGAAAGAGTTATGCTAGAATTGTGAAATATTTTTCATGAATTAATTTCAGTTTTTGCTTATTAATAACTACAGATTTTATTTACTGGTAAACTTATATTTGACTGTCGAAAATAAAATTTCAAAATTAACTCATGATATTGAAAAATTTGGCATCTTGGTTTTATCAAGTGTGTGCAGAAAAAGGATAAGCCTAAGAGAACATTCGTTCTGGCATTACTGTTTATCGCTCCAGCTTCATCAAATGTGTAAATGTGGCCAGCTGAATTTAGGAGGCGACACGAGATTTTGATGGACCTCCAGCAACTCTAACTACTGAGGCAAATATTAATCGTTTTCAGCATATGTTTATGGATGAAAATCTATTGAATTTCAATCAAATCAGCATATCAGTCAGTTAGTTGTCACAGTGATACCCGTTTGAGTGATCATGTCTCGAAAGGGAAATGACTGACTGAGCAGAACATTATCCCGCATTAGGTTGCCATTAGTTTTTGCAGCAGTCTGGTTGCCAGACAAGGCTATAGTATCTAATCTGTCCTGTTATTTAACCCATTAATGGAGGGAAGAGACGGATAATTACCTATACACAGGTTATTTGTGCGTAAGTGAATGCAAGAATTTCCATTGAAATTGGAATTCTGCTTCCCGATTTCTCGTTCAAAGCCGGTATCTACAGCACACAACGCGCAAATACAAAAAATATACTGTGAGAAATTTGAGAATATTTTTCACAAAATAAATTTGAATGTCGAAGATAAAGCTGCAAGAACACCGCAAAGAGAAAAATAAAAAATATTTTTAAAAAAATAACCTCCTTTCGAAACGACGTTTTCCTTTTCAAAAATCAAATTTTTCTCACAAGAAAAAAAGATTTCTATACGTTGAGGAAATTAATTAGAATGCGACAATTTAACTGCACCCTATTCTAAAAGTTGTTCCATCAACTCCCCGAGTAATGGAAATTATGCTGGATAAAAATGTTCCTACACAAGCCGATTACTTCGAAGTAGATTAAAAGCACATTTATTTTGTTTTGAAGTTTTCTTTTGATAATATCAATACCGATACTTTTTAATTCAAACTCTTATAACAAGTTAATGCTGAATGTCAAATAATAACACTGACCGCCGTAAGGGTCCTAGCTAGCGTCCACCTGGCAGACAAAGAATATAGCAGGATATACATTTAGGAGTGCCTGCAAGATTGCAGCTGGTTTGCGAGAGACGGCATCGGAGGCTTTGTGCCATTTCCCGGGCTGTGCTGAATGATGAATCTGTACCTGAGTGTTTTCTCCTTTAACCTGAATTATCGGGGGTTTTGGACTAGGATAAGGTCCCTATCTCCGAATAATCTTTTTAGGGGTTCGTGATCTGTAACCACTATGAGTTTCGGGAAACCCATTTGAAACATGCGTCATTTTTCCAATGCCCATGAAATTGCTGCTGCCTTGTATAGGCTGTGATTGGCTGTTGGTAAATAGGTGAAGGTATTTATGTATATATACCGGCTTTATTTTAGCAATGTTGCGGGGACTGTATTGAGTTAGAACCTGCTTTATTTTTGTCCGCCAGCTGGACGCTAGCTGGGACCCTTACTGCGGTAAGTGTTATTATTCTATAATGTAAAAATGTCCATTTGACCTAATAAATGAAGATTAAGAGAAAAATAAAAAGCAAAATAAGATACCGGTACTACTACTACTACTATAATAATAATAATAATAATAATAATAATAATAATAACTTTTAAAGAAGTATTAGACAATTATAGAATATAAAATAGCAGCACTGGTTCCCAATGTCGTAAGAAATATCATACCTATGATAGTCACATTTGTATACGAATATCTGAAAGACTACATGATCGGCATTGTTGAAGGCGGACACAAGCGGGGACTGCAACGCAAAAGCTGGTCTGCTAACATCTAAAGTGGACAGGCATGACAAAACCGGAACTCCCGAGAGACACTTCCAACAAAACACCAGAAAAGATGTATTCTGATTCTTCTGACATTTAATCCCCTGACGATTGTAGCAGTGAAGTGGTGATAATAATGATGATCATATGACAGTAAATCTTGAACAAACATTCAAAATTAGAAAAAAGAAGTAAAGTCCAACACAAGTCATAGTAACGACGAATGCTGAAAAAAAAACATAAATACAACACGTGACAAATAAAAAAAATTAAGGATAATAAGATCTACACAGAAAATATTGATAAAAATCAACGAAGAAAAATGTTAATCTTTTCTGTCATATAATTAGGAAAGAAAGTTTGGAAAATTTTATAATTACTTACCATATCCAAATCAAGAGAAAAGAAATACTATGAACAAACAAATTGACTAATTTTGCAAATGTATAGAAGAAAAACAGTGTGGTTTCATTAAAGACACGAGTACAAGGAATGCCATATTTATGATTAGCATGCTCTCCGAAAAAGCAATACAAATGAAGAAGGAATTATACCTGTTCATTATTAATTATGCGAAGGCGTTTGGTAAAATACGCCAGAAAAACTGATGGAGATGCTCGGCAGGTTGGACATATTTGGGAAAGAAATGAGAGAAATCAAGTATCTTTAGTGGCAGCAAATCACTTACATACGGACAGGTAATGAAATGAGTAGATATACAAAGATAGAAAGGGGCATAAGACAAGGATGTCTCTTTTCACCCGATCTGTTCAACTTGTACAGTGAGAATATTTTAAGGACCCTAGAAGTTATGCTTGTATTCCTAATCGGAGGCCACAATTCAAACAAACTAAGGTACGCAGATGATACAGTGATGATAGCAGACTAAGAAAGGAAACTACAAGACCTCCTACAGAATGTAGCTGAAGAAAGTAACAAGAAAGGACTAATAAATAAACTTCACGAAAACCGAATGCATGGTCATCAGTAAAAAGGGTTGCCCAAAATGCCAAATACAGGTCGGGGATACTAGAATTCAGCAGGTACAAAAATTTAAATACGTGGGAAGCGTTATAACAGAAGAGGGGAAAGTGCGACACAGAGATGTGAAGACGAATTGGCATGGCGAAGGAAGCATTCCAGAAGTTGAGTAAGGTAGTAAGAAACAGGACAATTACGCTAGAAACAAGGAAGAGAGCACTGGCTTGCTGCGTGTTGTCCGTCCTTCAATATGGCAGTGAATGCTGGACGATACGATAAAAGATGAAGGAAAAACTTGAAGCAACTGAAATGTGATTCTACAGAAGGATACTGAGAATATCATGGATCAAGCATGTGAGCAATGATGAGGTCTTGGAAATGATGGAAACAAAAAGGAAATTAATACTGAGTATCAGGAAGAGACAGCTGAAGTTCCTGGAACATGCAATGAAGAAGGAGGGCTTGGAGAATCTGATACTAACAGACAGAGAGAAAAGGAAACAGGGGAAAGCAACGGATAACATATTTGAAGGACCTAATCAGGTGGATGACGGAACGAGGATTGCATGGTGTAACAGGAGAAGGCGTGCTTAGAGCCACCAGGGATAGAGAAACGTGGAAAATCATGACCGCCAACGTCCAGAAGGGACAAGGCACATAGAAGATAGAGGAAAAATATCATTACGTGTGTAGGATATGAATCATTCTAGATGTTGTCAAAATCGATTTTGTTCTCAGCGTCCTTCAGAAAAGACAGGTGCGTCGGCGAACTGACCTGAGATATGTGATCCCATCCACTGGATGGAAATCTAGATATAACTTAATGTTAGTGACTAATGTCGACACGTAACGACGTGGTTACCCGAGCCGCACGTAGGCTGTTCATGTGTGAGTATAACTGCATATCAGGCAAATGAATGGACATCAACTCGTGCGAGAACGTTAGCAGAATTCGTAACGTCTAACCAAGCTGTATAATCATCGTGCAGATTATGATTGATTAGTTTTTACGGCTTATCAGCTCTTTGAAATCTATTTAAAGCCAGAAAATAATATAGATTGTACGATTTTTTCTTTTTCGAAAAAGAAAAACATTAATTTAATGTTACAAGTCTTGCTAATTAGCCCATAGCTAGGAGGAATAATTCATACATTTCTCTAAGATATTTTTTCGTAATTAGATTTTGATCTCTGTTCACTGATTAACTTCTGTGCGATTATCCATCACACCACCCGACACCTAAACTTACTCCACATGTAGATAGGTATGGAGTTGTTTCTTGTTAACTTTAAACGTTTTTAGTAAGATATACAACGATAACGTTAAACTAGAAACATAGATTGTAAAGATGAAAACAACAATACCTTGGAAATATCATTTGCTAGTTAACCCTAACTGTCCAAACCATATACCGCAAACTATTTCTTAAACAGTTAATGAAACTTTCAGCAATCAGAGGTAAATTATAACATTAATTTTTATATTGTTATTGAAATTTATCTGAGACTACCTCTTAGGATTAGTTAAGTGCCAAACATGATACATTTTTTCTTGAAAGTCACTGACTGCGAAAAATGTTTTACCGCAGTAGTTAAATTGGTTGCCAACCAAGGCTAGAGAATCCAATTTGTTCTACTATTTAACCCTAGCTGGACGGAGAAGAAAAAGATCAATATCTTTCCCAAGAGCATTGGCCCGTAAGTGAATGCAACGAGTTTAACTGGTACTCGAACTCGGGTCTCAGATTTCCAGTTCGGAGCCTATATACATGGCATTAAAACGCACAGGTTACTAACTGTACTCTATTTTCTAAAGATAACATATTTATAGATTTTATTGCAAATATCCCTGTAACAGGACTAGCGTGAAGGCATTAAGAGACAATAATTTCTATTAAAGAACGAAAAAAAACGTAACAGGATATTGTCACTTTAAATGTAATTGCGTGTGTGTTATGCGGCCACATATGTTTACAGCAAGCGGTACAAACAATGAATTGATAACCATTCTTGTCGAAATGCCCGGTGATCTCCACATTCTAGCCCGCCATATATTTCTTTTTCACCCCAGACGTCGGGACATTAAAAGTCTATTCAGTCAGCTATCGAGACGAAACGGATGAATCTGATTACGCATGTGCAATCTGCTGTTTGCCAGACGGGTCACGTCTGCAGCCGACCACTCGAATTACCGCATTTTGTCTTCCACCATGTCTCTACGCTCTCCGATCTAAGGCAGACTCCATAATAAAGCGCTTTGGTATTGATCGAAGCCAACAGAACAATCTATATCAAGCTTAAACGGTAAACGGACTTTATTCAGGTGATCACAGATACAGTGGTAACTTGTCCTTATTTCTGTGTTTTCTTTTTTAAGTCTTTATGTATTTGTACAAATCTGTTCTTCAATTTTTTGGGGAATAGCTTCTAAAATTGATCACTTGCTTTTAATTTTTGTTCGTAAAAATAATCTGTTTTCTTTTTGTGTTTTATTTTACTGCTTAAATTCTGATAAAAATTAAATTTTATGTCTTCATATATATATATATATATATATGAAGTTTCATAAAAAAAAATGGAATGGTATTTCGGTCGAGTTGTGTATTTAAAATTTATTGTATTCTTTTATTTTTTCTGGACATAAATTATGTAGAGATTATCCAAATATATTTCTTCTATTGTTTAAACACTGTTCAAAAAACCTTTATTTATGCTTTTAACTGAATATAAGTTTATATATATTTATATTTGTTTTTTTTTTCAGGAAATTAAAATTACAGTAATGTATTTTTTATTTCTTTCGAAATAGCTCGGTAATACATAATATTAGAACAACTACTAGAACAACTTTTACATAAATGCTTTACCAAAAAGAAAAAATATAAGAACACAAGAAAATTATACAAAAATATTTTAGCTGAAGTATATATATATATATATATATATATTATGCGATGGCTGATTTGTCGTCTAAATGATGCAAAAATGAAAATAGCACTGACAATTCATTTTAATATATATATATATATATATATATATATATATATATATATACCAAAATTACACAAACATATCTTGAAATACAAAAGAGTAAATTCATTCAATACAATCGATACAATCGGCCGCCAAACCACTTCGAAATCTCATGCAACTTTTCTTCTTCTTCTTTGGGTTGTTGTTACTCTCTCGCTCAACAGCGATCTACACATAATAATCAAAAGATGGTAGTCTGGGGAGTTAGGTGGTCAAATATATGGGTTAATATGGTTGCAGAAATTGTACTATAGCCAGGACTGGCTTATGATTTGCACCCAGACTTAGCTCTTCTAGCATCTATCCACTTAGCTGAGGGCAGCACTACCATCTCTAGGCACTTTATGTAGGACTCGGTGTTGAGGCCCCTATCAGCAAATTCCGGAATTCGTTTTCTATAAAATAAGATCAAAATGAGTTCTCCGAGGTGCTGTAACTTCGTGATCACTATTAGACTCCTCCAAATCTTCTTAATCCTCATTTTCTCCTCGCAATCAACTCCAAACAATTTGAAAGTTCGTTTTGGATATACATCAGCCTTTGGATGATGCATCTTATGCATAGAAAGAAGCTTTCTTGTTTTAGAATCCATTCGCCTGCTGTTGTCCAGTTTAAGATGTTGAAACTATATTGGACAACTGGGATTGCAAGGCTATTCATGACCATAAGTCTGTTCTGAGAATTCAATTCAGTTTTTAATATCAATCGTAGCCTTCTATAGTACTCTTTACGGACTATTTTACTCAATTTTATGGTGGATGTTTTCGCGTTCATTTACACCTAGTTATTTAGAAGCTTCTTCTGACTTTAATTCTGTTATTGTTACAGTAGGATCTAAGCTAATTGAAGATGTTTGTTGTAGCGATCCACGTCAAACTGTAACTTTAGCACATTTATCCAAATTGAATTTCATTCCAATATCTTCACTGAAGCATTTTACAGTTTGCAGAAGACGTTCCAGCTCGTTATTATTCTTAGCATACAACTTTAAGTCATCCATGTAAAATAGATGACTTATTTTCTTTTGCCCTATTTAATAACCACATTCTGTCTTGTTAAGTTGACAGGTTAGTGCTATTAATGACATGCTGAATAGTAAGGGAGACAAAGAGTCACCTTGAAATATACCTCTTTTGATGTTTATTTCACTAGACGTATAGGTTCCATTTATATGATTGTGTTAAAGGGTTGTTTTCCAAATGGCCATGTATTGTTTAATTTATTCCTTGGCTTCTTGTATACTGTTCTTGTTTTCCGTAAGACAATTCTGTTCAATGTGTTCTGAACTCGTTTTATTGTCGTCTTGTAACGGACTCAGATAAAAACCTTTCCAGCACTTCTAAATTTACAGCATTATCTTCACAATGATCTGTGTATATTACGGTTTCTACATTGTGACCTGTGGCTTGGTTGATGTTACTACTTTTTATTTCTGATTCCGCTTCCTTTTCATATTTTGTTGATTTGTCTATTCTGGTGGCAATTCTTTATATCTCATTAATTTCAGCCTCTGTCAATCGGGTATTTCGCATGATGTATCTCCGTACATTGGCTAATTTATTTTCGTCCATGTACTTTCTATTTGTTTGTCCAACCTTTTCTTGCCAAATGTCATATGTTTAGCGTGTGATGTTTTTTGAGGTTTGAAATACTTATTTATTTATTCATTCATTTTATTTATTTTTCGATAACGTTATTAAAAGCATAAGAGAATATACAGTGGGCGAACAAATCACTATTTTTAAATTTCACGGCCGTAATAAACTTAAACGTATGTCAACTTATTCTTTTCCATTAAATTTTGATTTTTTTTTCTTAAAATTATTTTTGTTGCAAGGACTAGTGATGGTAGGAACAATTGTTTTTTTTTTCTTTTAACAAAATACTCTCTAAGTGTAATAATGTTTTTTTCCCGTTCAACGGCTTTTACGTTCAAGTTTTTTTTTAATCAGCGTCTTTCGATTTGAATTTTGTTTTATATGAAATTTTGTTTTAATATTTTAACATAAACATGAATTTTTCTTCATATAGTATTTATCTGTTTATTCTTTAAATGATCCTAATAAACAGAATCATCAGTTTTCTTATTATTCATATTTCCTATACTTGTCGATATTTTGAAATAATTATTTTGAAAACTATCCAAATGTTCTTAAAAACAAACATAAAACAAAACAGAAAAAATACGATGAAAAACTGTTTGATGAGAATTTCCACGATATTCATTTTCAGAAAGAATACGTATTTATTTATATATTTAATTAATTTATTTATTTATTTTATAAACTTATTTAGTAAATTTTATTTTGATAACTCTATTTTCGACGACTTTAATGAAGAAATAACTGAATGTACAGTGGACGAACAAATTATTATTTTTATTTTACATCTCACAGCAATAATAATCTTAAACATATGTCAACTTTTTCTTTTCAGTAATTCTTTTCTAAACAAGAACTAGTGATAGTAACAACAATTTTTTTAAATACTCTATTGTAGTGATGTTTTGTTTTGTTGAGCGGCTGCTACGCTCAAGTTTTTTCTTTTTTTTTAAACCAGCGTCTTTCTCTTCGAATTCCAATCGTGTCTCTGTTCCCTGTCGCTTGGTAACCCATTTAAGAGAAGGAAAACTCCGAACAACAACCCTAAACTCAAGGTGGTAATCGTGCCGAGGAGTGAATGGCTACTGCGTTATGAGGACACAAACGATCCCCTACAGCCTTCTAGACCCTGTTTGTAAAAGACCGTTACCCAACGCGCCGGGCAAATTTGAGTAGACTTTTGGAGCAGTGCGTCACTCGCGGGAAAAATATGAGAAATACAAATAGAAATAAAAGTCCAGTATGACTCTTCCAGTGGATAAATAGGGAGCCCGTCCTTTATGATTGAACCTACCTGAGGTCGAAAAATCTGCCATAGAAACAAACTCCTACACAAAAAATGAATCTTCAGGTCCCCACAACCAAGATAATCCTAATGATGGCCCGGAAAATTCTCCAACTAGATCTATAACCGTATATTTAAAGAAAGAAAAAAAAATGATCTTGTGAGGAGTATAATGTCGTTATTATTATTATTGTGGTTGTTGTAGTTGTTAATGTTGTTGTTATTGATTTCTGGTATTTACTCATTTCTTTCCGGGTCACGACAAGAGACCTATTTTCAGAAATGTCAGAAATGTCACCATGAGATTTTTAACTATGCAAGTTCACAAATATTTTAAATAGATAAAGGCCTTAATAAAGTTTTGGCTGTATTGTAAGTAAAATTTTTTGTATGTGCTTGTGGCTTGGAAAACCAGGAATTCCCTTAATGTGGCTATCTGAACATTTTACAGTCAATCTGAAAGTTTTAACTACAAATGGAATTGTTTATGTCTTCCTGTGTAATATTTTGGTTTTCAGTTTTTGATAAGTTTTTTTTTAATTCTTAAAAGATTCATTACTGCCTACAGTGACTGCATTGTCAATAATAAAGGGCAATGTTTTTTGTTTTTCTCTTTGGCCATGTTAGGGTGATTAGCTTTGATTGTTTTGTCTGTGTGTAATGTCAACTGTCATACAATTATTATAGGTCTCATATCTGTCACGGGCTCTGGGTGTTTCACATACTAATTTCTTGCAGTTTTCTTTTCCGGAAAAGTTGCATATTTTTAGTGCAGATATTGGCACTGTCAGGCCGAATTTTATATTCAGTGGGTACCAATACCATATTACTTTCTACACGATGTGCAATTGTTTCTGCATATTTATCCCAACGTCTGCATTTGGGACTAACAAAGTTTTACTGCATGCGGTAATTTCTAGTTAATTTCCGGTTAACAAGGATGTTTTTGCAGTAAGAATATAACCTTCAGTTTCAGCTTTCATACCTACATTACGTAGTCCCTGATGGGTACGTGATTATCAATATCATTTTAATCGGTACGGCATATTGATCACGAAAAGATTACTCTAGCCATCGTTTTTGTATTTGGTCCATTGCATTTGATTTTGCTTTCTTTAAAAGATTTTTGCCGCTGCAGTAGCTGTTTTATGTTTTACTTGCATATATTCGACGACTTAAAATTCCATTTTGAATATATTGATCTCTTAAATGTAGAATTACTAAATTCAGTTTCTTATTTATTTCATATTATTTCACACAGATCATCATTCAGTCTTTTGTAGTTTCAAGGTATCTTTGAATACCTATTGTTGCAATATCCTCTAGATCGTCTGGGTGTGAACTTTTCAGACGATCACCACCTAACTTCTGGAGATGAATTTTGACATCCATTCGCTTAATTTCAAATACGACCCATTTAATAATGTTGAAACTCTATTAGTCTACAAGTTCAGCCAAGCTGTTTATGGCTGATATTCTGTTTTTGAATTCAACTCTCGTTATTCATTACCCGACGCACATATCTGTAGTTTTCTTTTCTCACTTTCTTTTTCAGTCTATCTTCTTTGCTAATTCCACAGTATCCATAAGATTTTTCGTTTTTAAGTTGCCTAATCTTTCTGGCAAAATCTCGACCTATTGAGCGTGGTTCTGTAATTCTGTAATTAGTCCTTTCTTGAATGTTACTTTTTCACATTTATCTAATCCTCTTAACTCAGGGCAGCACTATCTGTCAGGCCGAATTTTATATTCAATGCGTGCTAATACCGTATAACTTTCTGCACGATGTTCATTTGTTTCTGTATCAGTCAGGTAAGTGCCATACGTGAAACACGCTTGGGCGATCATATCTCGAAAGAGACATGACTGACTGGGCAGATGATTATCCCGCAGTAGGTTGCCATTGCTTTCTGCGGTAGACTGGTTGCCGACCAAGGCTAAAGAATACAACCTGTCTTGTTATTTAACCCATAACTCGAAGGAAGAGACGGATTAATACCGTTCCCAAAGGTATTTGCGCGTAAGTGAATGCAAGGAATTCAACTGGAATTCGAACTCGGTTCCTTGATTTCTCGTTCCGAGCCGATATCCACTGCACCACAACTCACATCCCAGGTTTCTGTATATTTATCCCAAAATTTGCATTTGGGATTAACAGAGTTTTACTGTATGTGGTAATTTCTAGGTAATGCTGGTTAACAAGGATTAGATATGAGTAGCAAGAATGTAAACTTCAGTTTCAGCTTTCAACCTTGCATTACGTAGTCACCGATGGGTACGTGTTTATCTATACCTATATATATGTTTAATTTAGTAATTTAATATCCGCTGAAAATGCCTGCATTTGCATGTTGAAACATTTGGTATGTTGAGATTTCATCTAGTATTGATAATTCTTATCTGGTTTATTTTATTTCTGGATTTAATTTTGCCTTCCTACCTGGCTCTTTTTGTCTGTTCTTTGATCTTTTCTTTTACAACAAATTTCCCAGTAACTGCTAAAGCTGTTCTATATATTATATTATATACTTTTGTGATGTTTCTCATTAGTTTGTCTATTAGTATTCTTTGCAGTACAGTGTCATATATTTGCACAATATATTTATTGAACATTTTCCTATGAATTTTTGTGTGCAAATTACTCTTCTGGGTATTTGAATGATGTAGATTTTCGCTTCGGTGATTTCCCCTATGTTATTTTCAAGGAATTCTACCCTAATCTCGTTTGATCTATCTTTAGTGACATAATCTGAATAACTATGTTTATTTTTCAGTTTTATTTCCTAAGAGATTATTGTTTCGTATCACATTAATTTTAGCTTTTTTTTTATCATTTTTTATTCCTACAGTTTTTCTCTGTCATTATTTATTTCCACTCTTAGCTCATTATTGTTTGGGTGAAGTTTTATTGTATTTTTTCTTATAATTACTTTGATCTTATCGATTTTTGCATTTGAGAGTATTTTATTTTGCATGATGTCCCTGTAGACAAATCCTACCATAGTTCTCCATATTTAACATGTATGCTCCGTAAAATTCTTTTGTGGATTTTCGAGCGCAGTGTAAATGAATGTCATGATACACTTTGTGATACCTATTTGTTAGCTTTATTTGTATTAATTGACATATCATTAAGTTACTTGGTCTAATGTTAGAATTAATCCGGATTTGGTGAACAGTTATCTCATAGTTATTCGAAAAGTTTGTTCAGTGACACGTTTTTCGGTCCTAGTCTGGTTATTTTCAGTGAGAGGCAATCCTTGTTGACATGGATTACGCCCGGTCCTGTGTGAAGATTTATTTGTAAGAGTCGAGATTGTTAATTTTTTGTTTTATCCTTCATCACCAAGGGCTAATATTCTTCAAGATACCAGCTCTAGGACAACAGTGGATCGAGATCTTACACAAGATTAAGATATCTCCCTGCCCATGAAACAGGTGAGTTATATTCAGATGTCCAGAGTTCGAAAGTCCTTCATCCCTGTGTTACCAGGGAGGTAACATAGGAATGTGGAAATTGTATTGACTATATCAAGATTTGAATTAGTATATATCGCAATAACCATTACCAGATGAAAGGTAAGATGTGGATTTAAAATCGGGGTTATCACGCAATAAAATTAAACAGAAAAGAAATAAAAAATCATGTAAGTAAAGAACTCAAATAAACTTAAACAAAATAAGATTTAAACTATAACAATATAATTTCAAATTAACTGTATAAAATTTTGCCCAGTTTACATGTAAAAAACTATCGAAGCCAGAGTGACTTCTTCGCCAAAAATCTGGAAACATGTTCAATTTGCCGACGCCTGTACGAATGATAATTATAAATCTTTATAGGGTAGATCATCCCAAGTATAGGATACCGAAAGAGTCACTAAGGAATTCATTAAGCAAACCATCAATAAAAATGGATTTTATGTTTGGGGTCTTTTTTCTTTATCTCATAATATAAGACGCTAAGAAGTACAGTTTACCGTTTGAATCAACTGTTTTTATATAATTTTATAAAATTTTATCGACACTTTCTGTAATTAAATTCCGATTTTTATCTAAGCATAATTGGTCTTTTATAATGTGTGCACACACACACACATATATATATGTGTGTGTGTGTGTGTGTGTGTGTGTGTAGATTATTATTTTATACGCATATTAAATATTTTAAATACACACATATGACTGCACCCACATATATACTTACCCATGAATAGAAACAATATGTAAATATATACCATATAAAATACGAACGCCGCTTCCAAATATAAATCCACTGTCTACTCACACCTGTTAGAACAACCCCTCCCACATTAAATATATCTTTAGAGGTGTAACCATATACGTCCCACTTGTTATATTGATGGTGGATTAGTTTATTTAGGGCATAGCTGGTGTGGATTGCTCTCATTTCCATTATATCCATCGTCCCTTTGTCCGGTAACTATGTTGATATACGTTGACGACGGCGTCAAGAGATTGTCTTATTTCTCCTTCACGGCAATGATATGCTCACCTTTAACACAAGGAAAAATACATCCTATAGTTTAAAGGTCATGCAAAGTAACACACACACAAAGACACACACACACACACACACACACACACATACATACATATATATATATATATATATATATATATATAGCCTTTGAGAGATAAAAAAATCACTCGACCTGCGGTCGAGAGCGAGGGAAAATTTACTTGCCCGAAAATCATTTTACTCGACCGACACTATTTTCCTGATAGTCGCCTTACGTAAACATAGCGTGAATCGCTGCCGGAAACCAAAAAATGAAATTTTATTTAAAATTTGGAAAGTGTTAGAAAGGAATAAAAAATTAAAATGAATAATAACAAAATTTGATCTTTCCTCTTAATACTAGCATCAACATTTTGATGATAAAACTTTGTTTCTATTAAGTCTGAGCTCATTTAACATCATGATATGATGTCATTTATTTATTTATTTATTTTTGGCAATTGAGTGGAGGTACCTAAATTCGTAGTTTCTTTCTTCTGTTTGACTAAAACCATCATCTCATAGATGATAAAAAAATCTGATTTTATCAACGATTTTCTATAAAAAAATTACTTGTATAATGTTTTTTGATGCATGGTTGAAAGAAGTATGCGTACATTTTTTCTTTCTTTCAAATGATTGTTTTTACTTTTCGTAAACGGAAAGGAAATATAAATGTTGAGTCAAGGATAATATTTTTCCAAATGAGTTTCTAAAAATCTGTGAGCGTCTTTGATCAGAGCGGCAGAAACATTTTGGCTCCACTATGGAAGCGTTAATAAAACGATTGTTTACACTGAACGGGGTGATAAAAGCGAAACAGATCTTGTCAATCTGAATTCCATTCCTCAGAGCTTGCTTTGATGATTGCAGAATGTCACTGTTTTTTTGTTTAACAACACATTTCCACGTAAATCAGGCACCATTAATAAAACCAAAGATTTCAATAATGTCATTGTAATTCATTCTAAATAATTTGTGAATTTTAAATGGCATACTTTTGGATTATAAAAGGAATTAGATATTCTTTTTCTATATTTGAAGGGACACGTTTCATTGCGAGGTTTTTAATTGACTGCAGGCGAGTAAAGTAATAAACTTTAGTCGCATAATTAAGATTTTAATCGACTGAGTCGATCAGGGGAGTGAAATCTCAAAGGCAGACGAATCGTGGTTTTCACGCCGAAATTGTTTTTTCAGTAGTTTTACTGATAAAAGTTATTTTGACAAAAAAGTTATTTTATTATTTTTTTTTATTGTAAAGTGTTCGATATCGAAGTGGAGATAGACCGTTGATAGCTTTAGTGCAAATACTTTGTCATTTTAAGTGATTAGGTTCATGCTGACTTCGAAGATTCGTGGGGACCCCGTAATGATGTTAGCTTCACTGATCAGGGCAGAGTTATATATATGTATAGTGAATTCGTGCTGCAGCCACCCTTTTTTACAAGTTTCTTTAAAGACGACTGACATTAGTGTTTTCTTCTTGGAGTATAAAGTGCGCAAAATTGTCTAATATTCTGTATATCAGAACGCATTCGGTTATTCATCTATTGTGTAGAATGTATTTTTTTTTAATTTTTAACTGAATGAATGAACTATTCTTTGTATGTGTCTATAGTTATAGGAATATTTTATTTTCTAAATATGTTCAACTCAATTCTCTTGGGTTGAAAAAGACATATTTTCCATATATATCTTATCTCACGTTTTTAATAAAATCTGTTATTGTCTGTATATTTTCTTCTATTCCCTGAATTTTATGCTATATCTTCTTTTTTGTGCCATGTCCTTTCAGAACGTAGGCAATCATGGCTTTCCACATCTCCCTGTCCCTGCTGTCTCTTAGCACGCTTTCTCATGTTGCACCATGTAACCCTCGATCTGTCATCCACCTGATCAGGTCCTTCAAACATGTTATCCGCTGCTTTCCTCTGTCTTTCTCCCTCTATCTGGCCTGTTAGTAACTGGTTCTCCAAGCCCTCCTTCTTCATTGCATGTCCCAGGAGCTTTAGTAGTCTTTTCCTGGTGCCCAGTATTAATTTCCTTTCCGTCTCCATCCTTTCCAAAACCTCGTCATTGCTCACATGCTCGGTGCATGATATCCACAGCATCTTTTTGTAGACCCACATTTCTGCTGCTTCAGATTTTTTCTTCATCTCCGAAGATATTGTCCAACATTCACTGCCATATTGAACAAACGACATCATATACAATCCAGTACTTTCCTATTTGTTTCTAGTGAAATTGCCCTGTTTCTTAATACTTTACTCAACTTCTGGAAGCTTATTTCGCCATGCCAATTCGCCTTCGGATCTCAGTGTCGTATTTTCCGTCTTCTGTTAGAACACTTCCTAGGTATTTAAATTTCTGTACCTGCTGTATTTTAGAGTCCCTTACTTGTAATCGGCATATTGGACTGCCCATTTTGCTGATGACCATGCATTCGGTTTTCTTGCAGTTTATTTGTAGTCCTTTCTTGTGACTCTCTTCAGCTACCTTCTGTAGTAGATCTTGTTGTTTCCTCTCTGTGTCTGCTATCAGCACTGTATCATCTGCGTACCTTATATTGTTTAAATTGTGGCCTCTGATGACGAATGCAGGTATAACTTCTAGGGTTCTCAGCCTTGTTTTTCAGCCCTTTCATTCTTAGTATAATTGCTGAATTTGTTGCCTGTCAGTATGCATGCAGTTTGCTGCCAGTTGGGATTCTTGATTACTCTTAAGTCTTTCGGAAATATGTCGAGGCTGCGAAGCATCTCGATAAAATCATTGTGGCGTATTTTGTCAAATACCTTTGCATAATCAATAAAACATAGACACAATTTGTATTGCCCTTTCAGAGAGCATACTAAACCTAAATATGGCGTTCCTTGTTCCGGTGTCTTTGAGGAAACCGTACTGTTCTCATCCTATCTCTGGCCTGATTCTGCTTCTTGCACTATTCATTAGGATTCGGACGATCAGTTTTGTTATATGGCTCATTAAACTAATGGTTCTGTGGAATACGCACTCGGTTGCTCCTGGCTTCTTAGGCAGCGTTATAAAGATCGACTTGTTGAGATCATCTGGTATTACACCACTTTTATAAATTTAATTTATTATTTATGTAATTTTCTCTATGCCAAATTCTTCCAGGGCTATCAGCGGCTCTATGACTATGCTGTCTGGTCCCGCTGCTTTGTTTCTGTTCACTTTGTCTATTGCAGATCCGATTTTAGACTTTATTATTTCTGGTCCATCCACATCTTTGTGTATTATCTGTTGCTCTCTCTTGTCTTGGAAAATATCTTACATACATTCTTTCCATCGTTGCTGTATTTCCTCTTTTTCTAATATGATTGTTCCATCCTTGGATTTTATACATCCTGTTGAAGAGCAGAGTTTTTTTCTGTCATTTCTTTTATGTCATGATGCATATTTGCTTTGTTATGCCTGCTCAGACTTTCTACTTTTGCACATTTATCATTGAGTCATTCTTCTTTAGCCTCTCTGCATGTTCTCCTTATTTCCTTGTGTAGTTCCCTGTACTCCATTCCATGCCTTGATATCATTTTCTGCATACTTTGCATCATATTGGGTATCTCTTTAGTCATCCACTCGTTTTTTCTTCTGATTTCCTTTGGAGCAATGTTGTTTGCCGATGCCACTATCACTTCCTTGAGTGAGTCCCATTTCGATTGTCCTTTTTTAATTATTTCTTCATATTTGATTTTCAGGCTTTTAGAGTATTCTTTCTGTAGGTTGAGATCATTCACGAGCGTGTTGTATTTCCGTTATGGTGCTGCACTAGGCTTGTTCAGTCTCCGGAGTTTCATCTTTAGTTTGAAGATGACTGGGACATGGTCGCTTCCACAGTCGGCGCCTGGATAGGAACCACGTGCATCAATTGAGGATTTTTTATAGCGTCAATAAATAAAATAGATTGCATATGTAACTCAAACAGGGCCTTAGACTATAAACATGTAGACTTTTTACACTACTTTTAACCGAAGGTTTGGAAAGCAACTCATATTATTACTTTGAAGAAAGATACCAGTTATTTCTTTTAATATGACATATTTTATAAATTTCAGCAGATGTTACTATCAACATAATCAGATATTAACTGAAGTCTGATAAATAATTCTTTTCAAATCACAGACGCTTTTCGCCGGATTATGTGAGAACGCAATGTCGGTGTGATCTCCCATGATTCAATTCGTCCTCGAATAATTGCAACTATTGTCATATTAGCACAATACTTTTCAAAACAAACCGGAATTATTTACATATAGCTTGGCACTTGTGCTTGCGTTAAAGTAGCAATGCACTTTGCTGGAAAACAAAGTGTCTCTTTACAGTGTTCCTGCCGACGATCTGAGTGTATTACACTGAACTGTTAAAAAGACGGGGTAAATTTCATAGTAATGTGTAAACCCCAGAAAGATAGCATAATCACGTAACCGGCATTTTGCAGGTTGTCGGAAAACTTCTGATACTATGCTGAGTAATATACACTCAAGATCAAATCCCAGATATAAATGCTGCATATCGTTGTAGCTAGCATTCCAGACAGGGTCGAAAGACTTCTGATAATTCTTCTTCTATGTGCCCTTTCCCTTCAGGACGTAGGCGATCATGGTTCTCCACGTCTCCCTATCCCTTGTGGCTCTTAGTATGTTTGAGCCTGTTGCTCCTGGCAACCCCCGTTCCGTCATCCACCTGATCAGACCCTGCAAATATGTTATCCGCTGCCTTCCTCTGTCTCTCCTTCCGTCTATCTGACCAGTCAGTATCAGGTTCTCCAGGCTCTCTTTCCTCATTACATGTCCCACGAACTTCAGTTGTCTCTTCCTGATGCTCAGCATCAATTTCCTTTTTGTTGCCATTCTTTCCAACACCTCCTCGTTGCTTACATGGTCAGTCCACGATATCCGTAGCATCCTTCTGTAGAAGCACATTTCGGCCGCCTCCAGTTTTGTCCTCATTTTCGATGATATTGTCCAGCATTCACTTTTGAGCAATATACACTCGACAGCAAATCTCTGATATTCAAATTTTGAATATCAACATAGTAATTATTCCGTAGGCTGTTAGAAGACTTCTGGTAATATGTAGAACAATATACACTTGATATCAAATTATAGATACAAATGCCGCATATCAGCGTAACGAGCATTCCACAGATGATCGGAAGACCTCGGAAAATATGTTGAGCAATGTACACTCGACATAAAGTTCCTGATATTCAATTGTCGTACATCGACCTAGCAAGCATTCAGAAGGTTGTCGCAAGACTTTTGGTAATATGTTGAGTAATGTACACTCGACAGTAATTCTCATATATTAGTGAGGTGTGGAGCTTGAACTGTATTAATTATAATTTTAGATACTACACATCGAATATTAATTATTTTCGGATTATTAGGGAGCGGTTCGCTAAGCTTATATAATATTGAAAAACGGTTCCTCTGAACCAGTCGGATCCCACTGCTTGTTAAGAGAATATATATATATATATATATATATATATATATATATATACGTCATGGACAAAACTTACATTACCTGTTTTCTTTTCTTCTATGTATCGTGTTCTTTACAGACGTTAGCTATCATGGCTCTCAAACAATTCTTTACCTTTGTAGCTATTACTAAATCGCATCTTTTTTTTATTTCTGCAAGACCCTATTCATTCATTTATTTCAGCTCGGTAGGAAGATAAAGCATCGTTTTAAATTTTCCACCCTGTTTTTCTTAATTACTAGGAATTACAATTTTATCTTTCTAATGTTAAGTATGCGCAAGCATTATTTTCTCTTTTACTAACAATTTTATTGACACTTCTTCGTTGTCCACACTTTTGATTCATGGAATTCTATGCCTCTATCCTTAGAACCACAGTTCTGTTGCTTGTATTCTGTTTTCATTTGTGAGAAAATTTACAAGAGTAACATTAGGAAAATGTTCAATACTCTTTTCACATTTTACTGTTGCTTAACTCGTTGCTTAATCGACATATGAATAAGGCTGAACAAGTACAACGACACAGGAATATGAATGAAAACGACATTTTTGCTGACGCATTTATATTGTATTACTTTATGAGGGATTCGTTTAGATTAGACCCTACTGAAGGATATTACATGAAAAAACAAAAATGGCCACGTTCTTCATATATCTACGTCATATTTTTTATATATTTTATTTCCAAATGGTAATTTCGTATTTTTCGAAAACGGTCTAGCACATGCGTGAGACAATGCCGTAATAATGCATCAGTGTAATTGATAAATAGGTTTATATTGTTATGTTTGTATTGCTATGGGCAAAATTACAAATGAAACATGACACAGAATTTGTATCGTGCTTATTTTACAAAGATTATCAAAAGTGTCTTCCTAGTTTGGAAATAAATATCTAAAGTTTCACTACCGGTAATAATATAACACACACACACACACACACACATACACACACATACATATATATATATATATATATATATATATATATATATATATATATATAGCCTTTGAGATATAAAAAAATCACTTGACCTGCGGTCGAGAGCGAGGAAAAATTTACTTGCCCGAAAATCATTTTACTCGACCGACACTATTTTCCTGATAGTCGCCTTACGTAAACATAGCGTGAATCGCTTCCGGAAACCAAAATATGAAATTTTATTTAAAATTTGGAAAGTGTTAGAAAGGAATAAAAAATTAAAAAGAATAATAACAAAATTTGATCTTTCCTCTTAATACTAGGATAAATTTTTGATGATAAAACTTTGTTTTTATTATTATTTTATATATTTTATATATATTAGGGTATGTCGATTTTGGAACTGTAAAAAATTACACTTGAAGAAAGTTGCAAAATAATGTCAAGAGTTACCACAATAAATTTCTTTCTTCAAAACTTTGTATTTATTTGAGCATTTAAACTTAAAGACGAAATAAATTTGGATTTTTATCGCGATATAGGTGTTACCGGAAACATATGTCGGCTTAAATAAAACCCGAGTTTTAACAATAAGAAAAAATACAATACGCTTAATAATAGATATTTAAGTTTAGTATTCTTTTTTTGTTAAGAAATTAAATGAAAACATCAAAATTAAAAAGAAATAAAAACACTATGATATTTAGTTTAATATACAAATAACTATTTACGTATGCCGTTTTATTTATTGGAATTTTTATAGTATTCACCTGTTGAAATGACCTCCCCCTAAACGATTGTTTTTATTTGTTTACTCTTTTACGCTTTTAATTATCACGAATATTTCTTGTATTTTTTAAATAGTTAAGTCTTATTTTAATGAAAAATTCAACTTTTATATTTATTCTGATTTGTTTATATTTTTAAAATGAATATTTATTTATTAAAAAACCTGTTTACGAGCTAATCTCGGAAGTAACACTACTTTAAATTAAGTAAACATTACTTCTAATTTAATGTATTTATTTCAAATTTTATCAAATTTATTTTTAAAATATATGTGGAATTTAATTTCTGATAGTACATATATTTCTTTAGGTATTTCAGGATCGTGAATGACTAAAAGGATCAGAGATGCAAATTAGGGTCTAAGGGCACTTTCCAGCTTGGACCTGTTGATAAAAATGCTATAAAAAAGTAAAAGGGAAGAGAGAGGTTAAGAAAAAGAATTAGTTTCATTACCAACAGCTTCAACATCAAATGTTCAGGATAATGTTTCTTCCCCCTCCTACTCATCCTCCAAGTGAAAAACCAGAAAAAGAATATTTGCAGCCAAGGAGACATCCAAAAGGCCCTTATAATTTCCATGTTATGCTTTCAAGATAGTTACGGGGTACATATCTTCTAATCTTAGTGCTAGCCTTGTCAATTCTTTGCTCTTGGATTTGAAGCCTATAGGCCTTCTTATACCAAATATTAATATGAAAGATATTATAGATAAATGCAAAGTTGATAGGGCAAAGTCTAAAGTGAAAAGAACTGCCCAACAAAAACATGATGAAAGTGTGGAAAACCTTATATGTATAGCAGTTGATGGGAGAATGAATAAGGACACATTGCTGTATGAGGAAATTGTGGAGGAAAATGAAGAGAAAACTATGAAAAAATTAAGGAATCAGAACGCGATTTAACTTTTACAAAGGAGGCACCGCATGAAAGTCAATATCTGATATATAGAGTTCTCCCTAATAGTGGTGCAACAAGTGTTGTTCATGCAGAGCAAGTAGTGGATGTTTTGCATGAATTCAACAGTGAGAACACTATCAAGGTCATCCTTGTTGACCACACTAAGCCAACACAGGCTGTGAAGGTGGAATGGTTGCAATTTTAGAAAAAAAAATCTTCATGCAATTGCTGCTATTTGCACCATAATGAAATTCAGAGCTCTTTTCAAAAACGTAGATGTTTGCACAAAATGCCCTACAACATTCAGTGTTCCTCTGGGGAAATTAAGATCAAATGATTTACCATAAATATAATTTTCCACTATTAGCAGTCCTTTGCATTCAATTATGAAAATTGGTGAAATACATGATCTTAGTTGCAACCAAAGACTCCTGTATGAATACACAGTGGATATTTCTAGAGGTAAGGTTGACTCTAGATATGCCTCCCGGAAAATTGGTCCTTTAAACCAGCCAAGGTGTTTAACTTTGGCCATCAGGCTTATGCGTTTATTGAGTCGTGGCACATACCCATAAAATCTCACAACAAAACTTCACAGTTTAATAAGTTTTATTGTAAATGTGTATACCACTTGTTGGTTTGAAATTAAAAGAAATAATAAGTTCCGCAAGCAGCAAGTGCACATTTTTAATATGATCCAGAAGATCAAGAAGCAGCCTCATGAAATCCAACAGATCACTTTAAGTAATATACAATGAAGTATATTTTGTTTACTGTCTAAAAACCTATACTCCATAGTCAAATCTGATGAAATTGAAGTAAGAGAAGAAGCTTTAAAAAGAGTTTTAGCCATTAGGTAATTAAATATTTATTTATATATCAATGACTCATTTATTGCAATTTATAGAATGATTTTAAAGATTTTATCTATTTTCACCATAATTATTATAGTAGAGAATGGAAGTTTTTAAATGAATCAATAAATAATTTTTTATATTTTTTCAGAAAAGGTTAAAAAGAATACCAACCATTAATTTTAATGCCACACACTAGAAACAATTGATAGATTTATCATTGTGGCATTTTTGAACCACCAAGGACAGAAGGTTTTTCTGAATCTGAACTTCAGGAATCATTGTTAAATGGAAACAAGCTTGACTTGTCAAATTGACCCTCACTTTTCCAAGGCATGGAATGGGCAGTCAAGTTAACAGCAGAAGCTGTGCAAACTGTATACGGTTTTGAAGCAAGGCATCAACATATTACAGCCAAAGTTTTGAGTCAGAAACTGAGACCAGCACTTTTGTATAAGGGCTCTTATATCGCGCAATTTGACTCTATATATTACGCACTATTAAAATAGTCTTTGTTTCTCCTTATTTGTTTGTTTGTTATATTTTCACTTATAACAGAAAAAATCATTTAAGGTATTCAAATATCACTGCTTAATTCATAATATTTTTTAAAGCAGATACTGAAAATGGGGGTGGGCAGATTTTCAATTTGAAGATTAGTCATCATTTCTTTAATTAATATCATATTTAGAAAATAAAATGACATTCCTTGATTTAAATACTAAAATTATTTGGTTTCTCACTAATATTCAAGCCAAATCTTGCGAAAACGAGGAATATCAGTCAGTTAAGTTCCGTACGTGATATACGTTTGGCTGATCATGTCACTTTCGACACATGAATGACTAGATTGAAGAATTTCTTATAGTAGGCTGGCATTTCTTTCTGTAGTTGACTGGTTGTCAACCAAGTTTATAGAACCCATTCTTTCCTCTATTTCAAACCATTGCTGTCAAAATATGAAAGGGATTAAAACCTTTTCCAAGTTTATTTGCTTGAAAGTGAATGCTATGAATTCAACTCGAATTTTAACTCAGCTTTACGATTTCTCATTCCGAGTAGATATCCACAGCACCACAAGAAACACACACACACACACACACACACACACACACACACACACACAGAGATATATATATATATATATATATATATATATATAGAGAGAGAGAGAGAGAGAGAGAGAGAGAGAGATTACCAAGGAGGTTTCACGATTTCTCAGCTTAATTTTTTCAAACCCATTTTCCGCAAAGTCTGATTTACAAACAAACACGCATATTTCTTTATATGCATACACACGATATTTCTTTTCCTCTCTCTCTCTCTCTCTCTCTCTGATCAGACGTGTCCATGAAGGACCGCATACTTGGCCGGTTAGCTAATCACTCTTGCAGATGCCGGTTCAGGCACATTTGTTTTCCTTCAAATCTCATAGAGCTCACAAGTAGTTTGTACTGCCGCTATATTAAGCGGAACTTAGTTTTAGTTTCTAAAACGATCTAACGTTATCTATCGTGATCAACATCGCGAACATGGCCAGCACGCTTAAATCCTCGGGCATGATAACTTGTGACTTCGTGCAAGCACAACCATCGACGGCATCGAATGGGTCACGTATACATAAACTTATTTAACAAGGCTTGGTTTATCTGGTACGCTTTTCTGACATTTGTCAGATGTTCTGAAGGCTAACCGATAATATCAAGAAGTAATTTTCCTTACAAATCGGCCATGGTGAACTCGGGTCTCATGGTCAGAAACAGGAAGCGGACATTCTACCCTCACGGCCAATTCCCCCTATATATATATATATATATATATATATATATATATATATATATATATATATGACTTTGTAGAATGTAAATAGATATAGAAGTTACTTGAAACAACAAAAATGTGCTTTAATATTATAGGAAAAAACATGTGCAAATTCAGAGTTTTAGAGAGAATAGGAACAATAAAGACAAATGTACTTAGCATCGCAAACTGAAAGAGATGGCTGAAATTTCTTGGACACTTAATGAAGAAGGAAGCCTTAGAAAATTTGTTACTCCCAAGACAGACTGAAAGCAAGAGAAACACAGAAAAATAAAGCATAACCTATCTAGCGATAACTTACCTAGTAAAACATGGTCTTGGAGAGATAGCTAAAATATTATATATATTAAGCTGCAGAGTAGAGGAAATTGTGGAGATCCATTATCACCAAGTTTTTGAAGGGTACAGAACATACAGCATGGAGGAGAAGAATAAGAAGAATTTATTAATCCTCTGTCTCTCAAGTGCAATCGCTATCCTACTGTCATCAATCTGCACTAGAATCAACATACATAAATTATCCCGTAAATACGAACGGTGGTGACTTTATATTCAACAATGCCGCGCCCTCTAGCGACTTTATCACTTCTTGTTTCATGATGGACAACTTATTGTATTGATCCTTTCAGCATGCTTTTTTAAAATTAAACCAATGTTTCTTACTCGTTCTTGCAATTATTTAATGCATTTCTATTTTCATTTCTATTCTGCGTTTATATATTTGTTTTCAACCGGAATTGAATTACTTTAAACAGTTAGTCAAGTACCATACGTGAAACACACTTGAGCGATCATGTCTCGACTGGGTAGAAGATTATCCCGCAGTAGGTTGCCATTGCTTTCTAGGCTGGTTGCCGACCAAGGCTTTAGGACCAAATCTGTTCTGTTATATAACCCATAACTGGAAGAAAGAGACGGATTAATACCTTTCCCAAGGGTATTCGTGCGTAAGTGAATGCAAGGAATTAGAAACTTTTCCCGTCTAGTGCATGGTATATTTCGATGGAAGCAATTGAAAGACACCTGTTACTTTCGAAACTATCAATAAAATACAATTAACAGTAAAAATATTTTGTGGCAGCGTTTTCCTTTTTTCTTTATGTTTATTACTGTAGATATATTAGCAAATGAAAATAATATTTGAACCATATTTATAAGCTACAAATCAGTACAGTACATATTAATCGTCAATGCATATTAGTCCAAAAATAAAATAGAAACACAGAATAGGTAAAAAAATGAAAAGAGAACGGAAAAGAGAAATAAAAACAGTTGTCTCATACCTCAGTTTTCAATTCTTTCTTATTATTTTTCTACCAAGAAAAGATACAGAAGCCATTAAATTCAATGATTTAGTTATAACATTTTTATGACCGAAAAAGATTAATTTATTAAACATTAAAACCATGTATAGTGAATATGTTTTATCATTTAACGCATCTGAAAAAGCAAGATGTAAAATATGAACAATTTTTTGGTTTTAATTATTTGTTTACAGTAAATCGTAAACTATTAATTTCGTTTGTAAAAAAGCATTTTAGAATATCGACTTGCTTTGTTAAAATTAAATGACATTACGATTTATTTTATTAAAAATAATTTAAAAAACTGCATTGTTTTGTTTTGTATTTTATGATTTAATTTACGAAATAATTATCAAAAATGAGTGTGTTTTATTGAATTATTTTTACATGTCATTTTACGTTCTTAAAATAAATTTCTTTACGAATAAATTTATTAAAAATAATTACAAACAAAAGTACTTTTAAAATGCTTAAATGCTTTATTTAAATAAAAATATTCATTAGTTATTGTTTTAATCCTTAATAAATTACTTTTATTTTGGTATAAATAATGTTACATTAACATCATTTAATAGATTTAATACATATGGAATGGCAGCCAAGATAAGTAGATTTGGAATTGATTGAGCCAATGAATGTAGTTTACCATTCATAGCTGCGAGAGAAAATTGTGTGTATCAACATTCTGTCATTGGAAAAGGGGCTATAAAATAGAAAACCATTCGCTTTTGAACACTTATAATTATAGAGTAGGTCAGAATAGGGTCAGTTATTTTCAGGCGCGGTACAAGTAACCGAGCATTTTCCAAGGTCTTTAGTGATGAATCGTATATACGATTTTCATTTGAGGTATGAAAGCAGCTTAAGTTCTAATAAACGCTTAAATCAACGAGATTCATTGAGATGATCGCTAGTCATCATGACTTCATTATGCACAGGTTCTTTTTGTGAGAATGAAAGGTTTATAGGTTTGGAACTATTCACTATTACAAACCAGTTTCTATCCTCTTTTAAGCTGTGCAAGAAAGGTTAGAGAATAGATCAGCTGCAAGGGTTTGGTCACCTAGTTTCTTGTGATGTTACCATAAAACGGGATTTCTTCTGCCTATACATCTGTTAGTCTGAGAATATTGTTCATGGGTATGACGGCAAACTGCACTCGACAGCAAGATTTGGAGGTTGTGAGGAGCATGGAAAAACATGTTAATTGCTGTTGTTCAAGGTAAAACCTAACCTGGCGTGGACGCACCTGTTATGTGGGGGTCGAAGCAATAGGCAAATAGTTAACCCCCAAAGTCAGATCTAAACACTATAAAAGCATAAAAATAAATTTTTATAGAAATAATATACATACAAACAGATTTTTATAGAAAAAATATATAATTTTTGGAGGAAAAAATAACACACTTTTAAGTGAAAAGATTGTTATCATAATACAGTTTTGAATGAAAAAATATTACTAGCTGTATATTTTTAATATATAACTAGAAGACATCTTCAGTTTTCTAAAATAACAAAAAAACAAGTTAAAATAAAATTTCATCACAATGTGACTAAATCAAAATTTTCACTATAACCGAACATTAACGAAATAGCTTGAAACCTAACCTCTTGGGATTTAAATAGCGTACAGAGGCTGATATGACGTTAAATAAAACTGACGCTCAAAATCTCTTAGAATATTCTTAGAGAGATCATTAAGATAAAACAGTAGATAAAATGGTAGGACAGATGAGACACTCTGGAATTCACTGTCATATCATACCAGAATTCTACATGTTAGGCACCCATTGGTGAATTTTTCTTATTGTCTTCGTATAACTTGGACTCTTTACACTAATCACTAGTTTGTGGAATGAACTCCTAGAAGAAGCATCCTTGTTCATTATATTAAACTATTCAAATCTAGAGTTAGGCATCATTTTTTCTATAAGTCGTTGTCCTAAGCACCCGCTTGCATCTGAGCATCATGATCACTATCTTCTCTCCTTATTGCCTCTCCAACTGGCAGTGATAGCGGAAAGGGTTTTGATTCAGAGATGTTGATGAATCCATTAGAATGAACTTGATTTTGCCGGGCAACTATGCACGAGGGAAAATCCCTCACATATGGCCAGAAGCGCCTCCCTCATGGAGGATGAAGTGAGTCGAGATCTGGCAAACTTAGTTTTATCGGGATTGTACATGTTTGGTGCATTAAGATCCTCGATGGTTAAACTAGCTTGAATAGTGCTGTATTCTTCCACCGTTTTGTCCTTTGAAATCGTGAAGGTCGTTGACTTTTATGCCGTTGAGGTATTCTGGGATTGGTCGCATTCAATCTAGTCCATTCTTTCTAGACCTTACCGACATAGGTAGCTGTATGCAGATATTTCAAGGAACGATCATATAATTTTTTCTCTTGTCGGAATGAACACTTTAATATCAATATAACAATCTGAGTTATTATTACTTTTATGTCAATAAGAGAAACGAATCAATAAATAAGAAAGTATTATGAGTATAAATTATCATTAAATATATGAGATTTATTTTATTTTTGTTGTACCTAAAATATATATACTTGAAATATAAGTAATAAATGAAGACAGTCTCTATTTATTAAGTAGTAAAACAAAAGTAAACAAATCAAAACAACGTTACGACTCGAAACGCTTTTCTTACCAATTTTAAAATACATCCTCGTCTATTAAAATATTACGTTACTACAATCAAACGAAAAAGAAAAGAATAAAATAATAAAATTATTGTCAAACTTTGTTAAACAAGTTTCAATGATAAATGATGAGAAAAAATCGACTCTGAAATAAAGATAAATAGAACAAACATTAGGACTCTTAATACATTTCGTAAATTTCTTCCTCTTTCGTAATAATGATAAATGATACGCTTAAATATAAACAGATACTTATTCATTCAAGTATATAATCAATTTAACAAGTGCAATCCATGAGATGTTTCTAATATAATAACTCCCAGTGATAACTGATATTCATAATAAGTTAAATTTGCTAGAAAGGCTTTAAAAAGAAAACCAAGACCAATTTATGTCTACATCGACTTACCTTTAAAAATACAAAAAATATTTATTAAATGGTATAATTGCATAATATAAAATACTAGCAGTATAGCCCAGGCGTTGTTCGGGTGTAATGAAAGCTTTAAAACTAATCCATGGTCCTGGAGCTCAGACTCAGGCTAAAGAATATTTGTGTGATGTTTGGTGAGAATCGGCTAAAAATTGTGGATTTGTATGAAGTACATACAGACAGACGAACAGATACACGCACAAACATCTTTCCGTTTATATATATATATATATATATATATATATATATATATATATATATATATATATATAATCGATTTTCTGCCTTATTGTAAGAACTGCAGCCTTGAAACTTCTGAATATCGTTTCTTATGTCTTTGTCTATAAGTATATCAAATATCAAATTTGATTAAAATCGGACCACTCATTCTATAACCCGATTTTTTCGATTATCGATGTTTGATATTTATCTGGGGTACCTCGACACAAACCCTAGCTAAGAACACTCGCAGACGCTTATAGTACAACTGTGTAAATATTCAAGAAAATCGGTTCACCCGTTTCGGTGTCTATAGGTTACGGATACACACACACACACACACACACACACACACACACACACACACACACACACACACACAGAGACAAAGTTCCATTTATAAATATGTTTAGATTAAAATATAATAAGCAAAAATATAAGAACAAATGGATGACTAAAAAAACCTTCCTTTTTAAAATACATCACTTTAAGCAATGGAAAACATATCTGTTCATACTAACATTAGCACTTCCTTTCTCCCATGTTACTTTATAAATTGGATTTTTTACGATTTGCACATAAATAACAACCCCAATTAATTTTTTTTATAATCGTTTCACCCTGAACAAAGCATTTCACTGCCACTATTGCGCAGGGGGTTATATACAGGGAAAAGTGGTGAGAAAGGATAGTTAGATATAGGAAATGACAGAAGAGGGGTGATACCGAAAATGAGAGTTGAGTAGATGGTGAGAGTGTTGGGGGAATAGATGAAAGTTAGTGTGATAGAAGGTGTCTGTCGACCTTACATTTAAACTCCTGGAGATTGTAGCTATCGGGAAATCAGAAGGGAATTCCACAGGCGGTAGGCGCGAGAAAAGAAGCTGTTGGAGTAGAAATTACGGTTATATCTTATCTGTTTCAATGTAAAATGGTGGGACCTAATTGCTAATCTAGTATCTCGTGTAAATTCGTACCCAGGTTGCCCCAATAATCTAAGTTCATCAGAGCAGAAGCCGTGAAAGTATTTATAGAAAAGGCACAGAGAAGCCAAGTTACGTCGGTGGGAGAGTGGTTGCAGCCGGTCCGCCAAGTCAATATCGATCACGTTACAGATCCTCCGTTGTATTTTGTCAAGAAGCCCGAGGAGAGTAACAGGGGCACCCGACCAGATGTGGCAGCAGTATTCAATACACGGGCGGATGGTAGATTTATATATGTGCAGGATAGATTCAGACGGGAATGTTTACTTTTAGTTGAACATGGCCCTTGTTTTGAGTGAATGATAACAGAAGAGAGCAAACATCACATAAGAAAAAAGATGCAGGAGGAGGTGGCAAGATCAGGAGAAAGGGGCAAAAATAATGGCGTAAAAAGAAGAAAATTATCTCAATAAAGGATATGTAGTACAATTTGTGTCGCGGTTGGTACAGCTTTTCGGAAGATCTTCAATTATCACAATGCGGGATACTTAATAATGTAAGCAATATAAACAAACAAAAAGAAAAAGAAATATTATCTAGACTATATACTCCGAAACATATTTAAAATCGAAATGAAAAAACATTTAAAAATTTAACATTTCAACGTCTTTTTTTCCATGCTCATATTCAGTGAAATCAGTGTAAACTTCAATTTAATACGACGAGATCATGTAGGATGACAGGTTTTACACCAATTGTTTCTTCCCAATACATCTATAGCCATTATACATGACATTTATTTCTCTAATTCTCTATATAGCCGTTAAATATATATATATATATATATATATATATATATATATATATATAATATTAATTCAAAGTTGATAAAATAAGTATTTTATAACATCACTAAAAAGTAGCTATTTTGTTTCAACACTTCCTGTGTATAGTCAAGTGACGTTGTTGATTGCAATCAAAAACATTAGCTAACAAGACACAACACACACACACACACACACACACACACACACACACACACACACACACATATATATATATATATATATATATATATATATATATATAATCCTGGGTTAAAAAGCAATCGGAGTCTAACCGTACTGATGAGCTGTGTTACAGCGAAACAGATCTGTCTGCGGATGACAATATCTATATATATATATATATATATATATATATATATATATATATATATATTAATGCATGTTTCATTAAATAATATAGAAAAGTTTTGTCTATTTAGTGTATGTAAATTTTTTTCATATTCTCATATAAGCTTAATAGCATTATGATTAAATTAACAGAACATTACAATACTGATACATAATTTTTAATATTCTAATCTAAGATTTCAACTTACATAAGCCATTTTCAAGTATGTAAATTAAATTATATATTATAACAATTAGCGGACAAACGATAATGACATTGTTTTTGTTTACATGGGCGATTTCCAAGCAACAACAAACTCGTGCATATAAGACGCTGGAAGCAAAGTCACATCACACCTCATGACATCACACGTGACCAAGTGAGTGTAAAAACAAGAAACATTAAGTATTGGAATCCACTGGAATAAATCAATGGCTTCTGTTATTAATTATGGGCATTTAAAGATATTTGTAGAGATTTCATAGTCCATCTTGTTCAGGTTAGGTTTCAATTGTTTTATATGTATTGCTTCAAGAATTTTTAGTTTTGTTTATTGTTTTCATATAGATAATTTGGATGCATTTGATTACGATATAAGATTTTTCTTAAAGCCGATTACACTTACGGTGTATATGACATTTAGGGCCAAGACTAAGTAATTCTTTTGGATGCTTATTTAGTCAAGGATATATATATATATATATATATATATATATATATATATATGCCGTGTGTATATATATATGAAATGAATGAAGTGAATCAATAGAAATAAAAAAGTATGTAAGACAATACACGTCTTATAATATCCAGAACTCTTCAATCTATACAGCAAACCTATTCTAAGAGAATTGCAGATCCTACCAGGATTCAATATTAGCGGCCACATTCATAACATCATAAGATATGCACTTTTCATAGAAGATTCAGAAAAGTGATTACAAGAACTCTTACAGAATGTAATAGAAGAAGGCAAGAAGGAAGGACTAACTATCATTTACAAATACTGAATCCATAAATTTTAGCAAAAGATTAGTTCAAAATTCGAATTACAAGTTGATTACAACGAAATAAAACAGGTGTAAAAGGAGATATGTATAAAGTTATTAACAAAAAACGGATATTGCGACACTGAAATACAAATGCCTATTAGGATTGTGAAAATTGCCTTCTAACATCTGAGTAAATATTTAAAATTCAGACAAAATATTATTAGAAACAAATAAAAGAGTACCGAAATGTTATATAGTATCAGTTCTCATATATGACAGTGGAGACTGGGAAATCTCACAGTGATGAAGCAATTTGAAACAACAAAACTTTGTTTTAGAGAAATATGTTGATATTACCATAGCCCGAAAACGAGAGCAATGACGACGACAATGACAGCAACAATAATACGCAAGCTAAACACTGGGAAAGACATGAGGTTTCTGAGACACATAATAAGGAAGGAGGATTAGGAAATTTTGATATTCACAGGACAGATTTAATTTAAGAGAAACATTAAAAAGCAACGCACCGACTCGAGTGAATAAATGGCGGAGCAGTGTATGGGAGAGATGTTAACAAAACAAAAGCTAACAAGATCTACCAAGGAAAGAAAATTATGGAGAGCCATGATCACCAACGAGCTGAAGAGATATGTCACATAGAAATAAAAGAAATGATTTGGCAGTTCGTTTACTAAAAAAACGAAGTTAAAAACGATTTGATAATCGCACCATCTCGTTTCCAACGTGAGTCTAGGAGACAACGCGGAATTAACATCGTTCTAGTGACACAGCATGACGTCAGATGGCCCGGGATCTCGTCAGTTGATCTCGTTTTGGTGTGGAATAGAAACTTAATTGCCGCTTACGCCAATTAGAATTTGTAGGCCTGTTGATGTGAACATTCATTACGATTAGGAAAAAAATGGTCGCCTTGGGCGCTTCATTAGAAAATTGGAAATGGAAGACAAAACGTTTAGGTAGAGGATGAAAGCAGAGTAAAAACGAATAGCCGGAAAATAGGAATATGGAATGAGAAAATGAATAAAAAATAACTAGAGATTTTTCACAAAAGCAGGGAAGGCAATAGGCGTTGGCGGGTTTGGAATCGATTATTTAAACATCTAGGTGCAATATTCGAAAGAATTTGAACGAGATAATAAGATTCGTGAAAAGAGAAAATATAAAGAGATTTGAGCAATATTTCAGCTGAGGATATTGTATTTTGAGTGTGTGTGTGTGTGTGTGCTGGGGTAAATGGGATGAGAATTATGATAGAATGGAAAGTATGGATGAAAATCTGAGAAATATCTTTTGACATGTTTGGCCGATGATCCAATATCTTCAAAATCAATTCTATTTCCCGGCAACGAAATATACATTACCAAAAATCAACGTGATCCATGTTAAGTATTTCAACATTTATTCTACTTTTTATACTTATCTTCTTGTTCTACGCGCTGTGTCCCTTCAAGACGTCGGCGAGCATGACGCAATACTATTTAATGTCTTTTGTATCCATTAATAAATCATGTCTGCTTCATATCTCTCATAAACCCTGCCCTGACATTCATTTACACTAGCTCGCGAGCTAAGTTATTCCACTGTCCCTCTTGACTTTAATCTCTCCGATGGGTTTCACATTTTTCAAGACCTCTTTTCTCATTTTGTGCTCTAGAAATTTTTAATGGTTTATTCTGATAAGAGTTTTTTTTATAAGTTTTTTTTTGTTTCGATCGGTTTTGGTCAGTGATATTCTAAGTATTTTTCTTTAAGAGCCCATTTTGCTTCAAGATTCTTCTGCATTTCTGAAGAGATTTTCCAGCATAACATTCTATATAGGAAGACTGATATTACGTAACAATTATTAAAACATACGTTTTTTTTTTTAAGTCATAGCTATCTTTCTGTTTGGAAGTGAATTTTGGACGATTTTATCAAAGATTATAGGGAGGCTTAAGGCAGCAGAAATGTGTTTTTACAGAAGGGTGATGAGGATACCATGAACGAAGCACGTGTGCAACGATGAGGTGTTGGAAAGGATGCAAACGATAAAAAAAGTGATACTTTATATCAGGAAGAGACAAATGAGATTTCTGGGGCACCTAATGAGGAAGGAGGTCCTGGAGAACTTAATACTCACAGGTCGGATAAATGGAAGGAGAGACAAAGAAAAGTAGAGCGAGACGTAATTGTTAGGTCTGAGCAAATTTTTGACGAAGTGAGGCTTAGTAGAGATACTAAGAGAAAAATTATTGAGAGCAACAAGAGACAGATCCAAGTGGATGTCCATGATCGCCTACGTCCTGAAAAGACACGAGCACATGAAAAAGAAACATTCTTATATGAATGTACTTTTGTATCATTTCCATCTGAGTAGGTTACAGTCATTTTGTTTTCAAATAATATTTTTTTAATAAATATTAAGTCTATATATATATTCCAGTGGCAACCAAATGCATTGAATTTGTTGATAATCATAAATTCTTATAAGGGTTAATATAATATTTTATTTGAAAGTGGAAGAATGGTTTGGATGGACCGAACAATTTAAAAAATATTTAGTTTACATTAATAAAGTAAAAATGAATAGGTCTCTCTGTATCTTTACACAACAAAAAACCCAAGAATCAATAATAGTAAAGGTTATTGTACGTGTGGTACAGAGTAAGTGCTAAGGGACGCTGTTTACGGACATATGTGGAAAATATAACGGTCAACCCTAAATTTAAAGATGTTCAGATGATCAGTCAGTTCAGTACCATAAATAGTAAACGCTTGGCGATCATGTATCGAAAGGGATATGACTGACCGGACCGAAGATTTTCCCGCAATAGGTCTCGATTACTTTATGCAGTAGACTAGTTGCCAACCAAGGCTAAAGAAACCAATCTGTCATTGTATTTAACGATATAGCTGAAGGGAGAAAAGACGGATTGATATCTCTTGTAATGATATTTTCCTGTAAGTAATTGCAACGGAATCAATTGAAATTCGGACTCGGTTCTCCGATTATAGTGACCGAAAAAATATCCTCTCGCGAGCTTGTTTCAAAGTAGCGTTTCTGTATATATTTATACAATGGACTCTCCCGTTTATCCTATGAAGAAATGACAGCTTAAATGATTCAATTATGAAACCAGGGAAAACCACCAAAATTTTCTCACAAAGGATTTGTTTAAATTGGTAAAGGTTTGTGTAAAACCATCCACACTTTTCGGAACAACTGATACACACAATCGGTCCCTATGAATACCACAAATGAAGCAGACAATAGACCTCAGGCATTTAATTATCCCTCAACAAGATGCCACTACATGTTGCGGTAAAATAGTTGCCGGTTAAGGTTATATACCCCAATCTATCTTGTTATTTAACCTATAACTGGAGTGAAGGGTCAGATTAATATTTTTCCCAAGAGTATTACCACGTAAGAGGCTGCAGTGCATTTAACTGGAGTTCAAACTGGGTTCACCGATTTTTTGTTCGAGCCAATGACCACCGCATCACAACGCTTATCCATCAGTATATATATATAATGGTGAAAAGTTTTGGTGTGTTAAGTGGACTTCAGTAGATTAAAGTGATATTTACATATTTTTGAATACGTATGTGTACAAATGAGGAGGAAAGCTGAAGTTTTTATTTTAATAATATGTGTATATTTCTCATTGTAGTCTAATCCATTTCATCATAGTTTCTTCACTTTTGTTTAGATTTTAATCACTTCTTGTATTCAGTCAGTAAATTAATTGTCATATGGGTTACACGCTTAGGCGCTCATGTCTCATGGCCCAAAGGTTTTCCCGATCATTCTCCGCTGCAGATTTTCATTGAAAAGGTTTTCTCGTGGTAGGTTGTCATTACTTTCTTCTGTAGACTGGTTACCAACCAAGGCAATTGAACACAATGTTTACTGCGAATCAACGCATAGTTGGTTGGAGAGGAGATGGATTAATATATTTTTCAAGGTAATTTTTGCGCAAGTGAATTAAAGGAATTCAACTGGAATTCGAACTCGGCTTTCCGATTCCACATTCCGAGCCATCGGAAAGTTATTAATATCTTCTGTTATTAATCATCCTATTTTGTGACAATAGACGATCTGCAAAGAAAGGAGAAAGTTATGAAAGTGGACTCAAATTTACTGTGAATGTTTTCTTCGATCCACTTCATCCCCTTTTTGTTACTCTCTTGCCTCCTCCTCCACCTCCTCCTCCTCCTCCACCTTCTTCTTCTCCTCCTCCTCCACCTCCACCTCATCATCATCATCATCATCATTATCATCATCCTTTTTCTTTTTCTTCTTTGTCTAATTTACCATGATTGTTTTATTCCCTTTCTAATATTCTTCATTATTTTCATATATTTACTCTTTTTCTCTTTTATGGATATTATTCAATTCAACATCGATATTAATTTCATCTTCTTCCTCTTCTTCTTCTTCTTCTTCTTCTTCTAGATGTTCGCCTGTTTCACTTCTTCAGCCATATTTTTTCCAATTTACCCATTTTTTGTTCGACTTCTAACACCATACCTAATCTCAAACATTATTTTTTATTTCTTTCCTTTCAAACAATGTCTTTCCTTTTCTTGTCATTCGTTAGACATCATTCTTTCTGTCAATTATTTACTTTCGTGATTGGGTAACTGTTTGTTTTTCGACAGCTAATATTTTTGTCGGCTGGTAAACTCTAACTGTTCGTGCAGTAGCGATTAGAATTAACCAATAACTCATCATGTCTTGTAAGCAGCATTTGTACATTTTACACGCAATTAGCGGTTGTTCATTGTAAACAGAATGTGAATTGGGACGAGATGTTCTGTTCGTTCTGGAGAATAATTATTATAGTTCTCGTGAGAAGAGGACGAAAATAATAACGACTCTGGAGAAGAGATAGCTCTCGACAGGGTAATAAAGCTTAACGAGCAACAAGAATAGTAACCAAAAATATATGGACAAAAATCAGAAAATGTACATATTTCTTGTTTTACTTCTTTAACCCCAAGCATGAAAATAATGTCACTAAGACGCTAGTGCGTTACTGAGGGGTGAGAAGTCAACGATAACAAAAAAAGGATATAGCTCTCGACTAAGTAATAAAGTATAACGAGCAAAACAAAGCCGAGTTCGAATTCCAGCTGAATTCATTTCATTCACTTACGCGCAAATACCCCTGGGAAAGGTATTAATCCGCCTATTCCTTCCAGTTATGTGTTAAATAACAGGACAGATCGGGTTCTATAGCCTTGGTCGGCAACCAGTCTACCGCGGAAAGCAATGGCAACCTACTGCGGGATAATCTTCTACCCAGTCAGTCATGTCTCTTTCGAGAGATGATCGCCCAAGGGTGTATCACGTATGGCACTTGACTGATATGAGAAAAAACAGAAAACTAACGCACATATTTTTTGTTTTACTCATTTAAATAAAAGGAAGGTGATAATGCCACTAAGACTCTAGTAGGATACTGAAGGTGAAACAAAATGATAAAATGATAGTGAGGAGAAAATAAAATAAATGAACGGCATTCATGATGACAGAAAATGGCGGCTGATATTGCATTTACAGCTTCAAAGATCGTAGGTGACTAGGAATTTTAAAACCAGGAAAGAGATCTTCTGTGCGATAAAGGAATCTATTCGAATAGAAATTAGGCCGACATTTAGCTCTTTCAGCATTAAATTAAGGAGACCTAATTTTTATCTACTAGTATACTAAAATTCATGCGTTTGAGATAGCGAGGAAGGAAGCTCATACGAAAAATTGAAATGTAAATATTTATAGAAAAGCGAGAGAGAGAGAGAGAGAGAGAGAGAGAGAGAGAGAGAGAGAGACGCTATATCAGAGCCGTTGAAATGAGACTAGATTCGAGAAGCTAAGCCAGGACTGGTAGTATCAAATACACTTCTTTGGACGTCGTCTACAATCTTGAGAAGTGGCAAAAGGCCGACATTTTTTTGGCAAACATTGAGAATCAAACGTAATATAAGTTGTAACTAATCGATCGATGCAAGCTTCCTATCATTACACCACTTCATATGCCTATCTGGATATATATATATATATATATATATATATATATATATATATATATACATATATATATATATATATATATATATATATATATTTAAACAGAATTAAACAACCCGTACCTATTAATATGCCTATCTCGATACATATATATGCCAGAATTATAAACGCGTACTTATATATAGATATGTAGCTACGGGTTGTTTAATTCTGGCATCTAATCTTTTGGGTAGTTCTTCCTATATAGTGCAATCCACAGCTACATTTAAACATATAAATTCAAAAACCATTGTGATGTAGGGTGAAAATACCTTTTTTATGGATGAAAAGACAGATTAAGCAGAACAAATACCATGAGTATTATCAGTAAAATAGCAATGTCGAACGGCAACGGATATACGCTTAACAATTTTATCCCTGATAGAATCCAGCCAAGGGAGGCGCTGGTATTCATGTATCTTTGCACTGTAACTGGTTTAACTTTGTTGAACTTAGGTATCTTATTCTTAATCACCTTGAATACGTATATAATCATTAAATCCTCCTCTGTTTAAACAGAACGATCATATATTTAGCTCCCAACTTATTTAAATTTAGGATTTTTTTTCTTTTTCCCTTAAATCTTGTTTTGTTTCTTAAACAATCATTTATTCACCGCAATTTATAACTCTGTTAAACGAGGTGCGAAGCTGGTTAGCTAGCGTGTTTTTTAGTTTTATATTTTAATTATTAATATGATTGGTAATAAAATTAATTTCAGTCTATTCCTAGTGGTAATAAATATACAGGGTGTCAATAATGTTTGTGTGCACTTTAAAAATCTTATAACTTCAGTTGTATTTGTGATAGAAATAGTTTATAAAAAGGTATTAGAAAGAAGTTAATGTACGATTTTTTAAAGATTTTATTGACATTTTATTTAAGTTTCCACATGTCCCCCATCATGAGCACTACAATGTGTAATACAATTTTGCATTTCACGGAAAACGTTTTCCATCAGATTTACAGTAATGCCTAAAATCACTATTTAAAACTATATGAATTAAAATTTATAACATTTTTACAGATTATTTCTGTCACATAATACAAAGAAAGTTAAAAAAATTTAAAGTGCAAATATATATATATATATATATATATATATATATATATATAAGGTTATTGAATATTGATGATAATGTATTTTTTCGTTTTTATAAAAAGGATTCTTTGGAAAACATGAAATATTTTCTGACCTTACGTCTCAGGTTGGGACCCGGATTAAAATGTGTATACTACAGAAACTAAATAACATAAATATATTAATCATTTATATGAATTAAGATGGTGAGATTGTTTGTCGACTTGCAAACAGAAGCGCGAATCAGAAAACTTTTTCATGACCTCCCAGGTCCAAGCCTTAAACACAAAATTTAATCCAATAATCTGCCATCTACCGGCGTCCAATATGAGCAGATTAAGAAGGATGGACGTTGAAGACGTAACCAATATAATGGCCAGGTTTGAAATTTGAAATACATTAAAATCTTTGCCATAATACTGTACATATACATATTCACTAATGTGTCTCAATAAGAAATTAGGTATTGACGTGAAGGAGTGGTATCACCAAATTACTGAAATATGCCACGGACAAAGAACAAGCGAAACTCTTGTGGGACTACTACTCCAAATAGACCGAAAAATTGAACACGCGAATCCGTTCATTCCTTTGGTTGATAAGGTTAACAAAATGTGTTATCTTGTTAATGTTGTGTACCCACGAGATGTACATTCCGTTATTAAATCAGCCGAGAAACTCGGTAGATACACAAATCTGACAGAAATTGCAATTACTCAAACCAGCCGACATTCAGGGAAATGAGCACACTGTCTCAGGTCAATGATCTTGATGGAAAACAAGTAATGAATGATCTACAGTATAATAAAACTAAGGAATAATAATAATAATAATAATAATAATAATAATAATAATAATAATGTGGAAATAATAATAATAATAATAATAATAATGTGGAAATAATAATAATAATAATAATAATAATAATAATAATAATAATAATAATAAACTGGACATCTTAAACTGGACTCTAAACGACATCAGGCGAATGGATGCTAAAACAAGAAAGCTTCTTTCTAAGCATAGGATGCATCACCCAAAGGCTGATGTAGACCGTCCATACATACCCCGTAAAGAAGGTGGAAGGGGTCTTATTCAGCTGGAATTGTCATACAAGACAACAACTATTGGCTTACTAACATACATAGAAACAACAAAGGATTGGATGATACAATTAGTAAGGCAACATGAAGAAAGAAAGAAAAAATATTCAATAATAAAAGAAGGCAGTAAATACAAACAAGAATTACAGTTAGTAGATTCTGTAGAAAAGCAAAACAGTAGCCAAGAACCAACTATTGCGGCAAACAATATGAAAATGAAAGCCAAAGATAAAGCTCTTGAAAAGATGAAACAGCGCTGGCAAGACAAACCTCTGCATGGCCAATATCCAGTACGTGCCAATAAATCCAATGTTGACAAAGTTAATACTCATCGATGGTTACGTGCATCTGGATTAAAGTCTGAAACTGAAGGATTTATACTTGCAGCACAAGACCAAAGTCTTTTCACGAGAAACTTTCAGGCAAATATTATGCATAATAATATGGATCCAAAATGCAGGTTTTGTGAGAAACACCAAGAAACAATAAACCACCTAATCTCAGGCTGTTCTGTGCTTGCCCCAAATGAATATAAAAATCGCCACGATAGAGTTGGGCAATATTTACATTGGGCAATATGCAAACATTATGGAAAAGCTGTAGGCAAACACCGGTATGAACATCACCCAGCACCGGTTACAGAAATAGAAGATGTAACCATTCTATGGGATTACACCATCTACACAGACAGAAAAATTGAAGCAAACAGGCCAGACATTATTGTTAAAAACCAGAAGGAGAAAACTTGTCTATTAATTGATATGGCTTGTCCAGCGGATTGTAACATAGCAATCAAGGAATTTGAAAAACTGTCAAAATATAAAGACCTGGAAATTGAAATAGAAAAAATGTGGAAATTGAAAACAAGAGTTGTGCCAGTGATAGTAGGTGCACTTGGAATGATAAAAAATGGAACAAAACAACACATTGAAAGAATCCCTGGAAACCCCAGCTTAAGAGATATACAAAAAATTGTCTTATTAAGTACAGCCCACACACTAAGGAAAACGTTATCTATGTAATGCTGGGGATGATAGGGAGGATAGAAAAACATGAAATGGAGTCATAACAACACGCCACTACCTGCCTTAGGTCTCCCCGCAGACTTGGTTGGTAGTGAGACCAATGCAGAAATCGAAATATGATGAAAAATGACATAATAATAATAATGTGGAAATTGAAAACAAGAGTTGTGCCAGTGATAATAGGTGCACTTGGAATGATAAAAAACGGAACAAAACAACACATTGAAAAAATCCCTGGAAACCCCAGCTTAAGAGATATACAAAAAAATTGTCTTATTAAGTACAGCCCACACACTAAGGAAAACTTTATCTATGTAATGCTAGGGATGATAGGGAAGATAGAAAAACATGAAATGGAGCCATAACAACACGCCACGACCTGCCTTAGGTCTCCCCGCAGACTTGGTTGGTAGTGAGACCAAAGCAGAAATCGAAATATGATGAAAAATGACACAATAATAATAATAATAATAATAATAATAATAATAATAATAATAATAAATAGCAATACTGAAATCATCTCAGCTATTTGAAAGTGACAATTGTATAAAACGAGAGTAGCTGCAAGTAACTTGACCGCTTTATTTCGTTTCGACCGTGTAAAAAGGGGGAAATTATGTATCAGAGACGCTACTTGGTTTCAGCGAAAAAATGAAATAAAAAAAATGGGAAGATCGAAATGATTAAGGACTCCTGGCAATAGTTCTTAAATAATAGACTATTCACTGTTCATTGCGTGGGAAATGATTAAAAGGCCTGCTTCGTTACAATAAGAATATAAGAAAAAGTAGTTAATGACTCCTGTCAAATACTTTATGAATAACAGTCAATTCATTTTCATTGCGTGGAAGGACATATCAAAGTCGCTACATAGATTCAATAAGAAAGACAGAAAGAAAGAAAGAATGAATGAAAGAAAGAAAGAAAGAAAAATGAAAGAAATAAATGTTGGAAGTCTGTTCCAGAGAAACGGGAAAAAAGTTGTCAATTCAATATCTTTTCATGATTAGTATTGCAATATTTTCTTAAAGCCCAAACATTTAACGATGTGATTTTCTAAGATGAAAATTTCTTCTGGTATGTTATTGTCATAGAATTCTTCACGAGATTATTCAATCATTAATATAAGAATTAAGATTCATCAGAAAATTCATCTTGCCGTCCCTCCGTTAGTTTCATAGTTAGTTCGTCTGAGTCTTAGGCTTTAACATTGCTGTAACATTTCTAGTAAACACAAATGAAGGAGATATATCTAAGAAGGAACAAAATTGTAATCACGTGAAAAAGTACTCATTTAACATATTATATTCCATCGAATTTAGAAAAACTTAGAATAATTAATTTCTACTGAAAACAGTAAATCCGTAGAATCACTACCGGAAGCTCTAATAATCATCATGATTATAACAAAGACCGTTTTATATATATATATATATATATATATATATATATATATAGAGAGAGAGAGAGAGAGAGAGAGAGAGATTTTTAGGTACAAAAAATCCGAATGGAACAAATATTGTCTTGTCTGATCAAATGAGCTAATTTAGCTCATAGAAATGAATAAACAATTTAAATGACGTGTTGAATTTTACTTTATAAATAACATATAGCGCTGGGTAGCAGCCATTGAGCTCTCTATACTGATATAAAATTAATATTTTATATTAAGTTGATCTTGTGGGATTATTGTCGTCGTTTACGAACTGGACACACACACACACACACACACACACACACACACACACATATATATATATATATATATATATATATATAAGTTGTAAGTTTAAAATCCATTCTTCGGCTCTTCATCAGAAACAAATGATTTTAAAATTTAAATTAGAAACGTTTTTCGCGAGAGCGTTCGTCCGAGAGAGATTTTTCACATCACGTGACGCAGAAAGCGACAGATATTTTTTTTAATATTTGTAAACTCAAACCTATCTTTAATAATACTTATAAATTCTGTTTTAGAGAAAATTTGTTTAATTGTATCTAAAAAATGTTAAACTATTGAAATATTTATAAATATTCAAAACACCTAAGTCACTATTTAACCCTAGCTTGTGTGTATTTAATTTTAAAATCCAGTATTTTTCTTTCTTTCTGCGTGAGTGTGTAAAACTACAATCGGAGTCTATTAGTAAACATTTGCAGTTTTCTAATATGTGTCCCAGTTGATTAAAGTGTACTGCTATGGGGGAATATTGGTTGTTCTGGCGTGTATATATATATATATATATATATATATATATATATATATATATATATATACAATTATGTCTGTGCCATAAAAACTGACGGCAAAATATTTATATTGATACCCATCTAAAATGACGCCAAAACACACACACATCTTCATTTTGATACCGTATTGTGGCCAGGTGTCCAAAGAGTTGTCTTTAACTTTGGACGTTTAGACAGCAGTGGTAATTTGGAAGTCACACGTAGATTGATGGGAAACGCCCTCAGTCGGAGATCGACTGAGTATAACGGTTAGCTCACCTGCAGTTATTTCTAATCTGGACCCCATTTGCAACGTTATGTGCTGCTTTTTATCCGGTTATGTTAGCACGCATGCTTTGCTGTAATGTCTTGGCTGGTATAACATTACCAAACTCGATGTCTTACGTGCGTATGATATTTTGTATATTTCTACAGCAACGTCACTATGCATAAATGTTAGTCTCATTAATCACCATACAGCTCTGACTTCATTCGTAAATAGTAATTTCTAGTTGGGAAAAAAATTTATCTAGAATACGCCTCATTGCACGCAGACGGCAGTGAACCAACCTGGTTAGACGTAAGTTATATTCAACCAGTTTCTTCGAACGAGTCACAAGACGTTCTATTTAACCGGTTCAATGCGCGGTTTTACCGTTATCTTCCACACGAATCCGCTTAAGCTGTGCTTCTTACCCTGTAATCACTTACATTAAGTGGCTCTCTAGGCAGCTTTATAGAATAGTTGGTGTACTGAAAAAATGTGATTATTAAACATATGTGTGAGACTATGCGGTTATATCTATGGCGATGTTTCAAACCTTACATACATTGAAAGAAACAAAAATCCGTTTTCCAAATCGAATGAAACATACATAGAACTTAATTTTATTCTGTCTAGTAATGTTTCATTTTTTTCACATTTAAATCAATGTGTGTGCGCAAAGCGATGCACATATAATCGGCGACTAAAATAGAATTGCAGTGCCGAGTATAAATCCCAGCAGGGCCTTCCATTGCGTTCACTTTCATGCAAGTACCTCTTGAGAAACGAATAAATAGATCTCTTCTCGGTATTTACATGAAGGTTGAAGTAGAGAACAAAATGGACACGTTGTTCTTGAAAGGCAACCAAAATAGCAAAAACTATTCTGAAATCAAAACTGGTCGGCAAATTCGTGAAAAACACAGGATTTGAGTAAATATCTAGCCACGTATTTCATAAGGTGAATGAGAATATAAAGGAGAAAATCCTGATTATAACTTCAAACAATATTACGCCTTTTTTTAAATAAATTTCTAAATCACTATTCATGTTGGTCATTTAAAATAAGCGAACGAAAGCAACGAAGACATTCAGTAAGCTGTGTATACATACAAACCATATAGAGTTGAGCAGAATACTTTTCAGTTTTCTAAGATTAAGGGGGAAAATAGTTCCATGATTAACTTTATTGGTGCTGAAATCCACTCATCTTGTTGCCAGGTGAGTAGAAAATTAAATGTCATTTCGAAATTAATTTAGAAATTAAGATTTCTGATCCACTAAGTAACAACTATTCCTCTAATATTACCATTACTAATAATAGTCAATCAGTCAGTTAAGTGCCATACGTGAAACAAGCTTGGGCGTACATGTCTCGAAAGAGACATGACTGACTGTGCAGAAGATTATCCCGCAGTAGGTTGCCATTGCTTTCTGCGGTAGACTGGTTGCCAGCCAAGGCTATAGAACCGAATCTGTCCTGTTATTTAACCCATAACTAGAAGGAAAAGGTGGATTCATAGCTTTCCCACGGGTATTTGCGCGTAAGTGAATGCAATGAATTCAACTGGAATTTGAACTCGGCTCCCCGATTTCTCGTTCGGAGCCGATATCCACTGCAACACAACGCACATCCTAATAATAGTACCAATACTTATATCACTATTAATTATAAGGATTATAATGCTATCAGTAACTGAAAGTTAAATGGGCGGATGGCCGAGTGGTTAGAACATTCGCTTGCTGATTTTCGCCCGGGTTCGAATCTAACCATGGTCGGTTTTTCAGGAAGGTGACTTCTTGATGTCATCGATCTGGAGGAGGAGATCTCAGCATACAGAATCTTTGGAAACTTTTCTGGAAACCATACCACGGGTTGAGTCAAAACGTGTCAGTGAAATTGGGTAGACAGCTCTCTTCGAGGAGTCCTCGATAGTTGTGCTAGTCATCGTGACCAAGGGGTTGAGCTTGTTTAGACTGTTGTTCATGCTAGATAACGCGCGCTGTTCTACATATTGTAGCTAAGCTCAACTCAGCAAAGTTACAGTATAAACAATTCTGGGCTTTGTGGGTGTTGAACACTTAGCTGTTTCCTAAGTTTAGGTGAGCAAATATTATCATGATTAACTATACTGGTGCTGAAATTCACTCGTCTAGTTGCCAGGTGAGTAGAAAATTAAATGCCATTTCGAAATTAATTAAAAAATTAAAATGTCTGATCCACTATTACAACTATACCTCTAATATCACTATCAATAAAAATGATGATAATTAAATGGAAAGTTAAATGGGCGGGTGGCCGAGTTGAGCCAAACTTTGTCATTGAAATTGGGAAAAATCTCTCTTCAAGGAATCATCGATAGTCGTGCTAGTGATCGTGAAAGAGGGTTTGAGCGTCCTGGCTTGTTCAGACACTTGTTCATGCTAGATAACGTGCGTTCTCCCAGAAATTGCAGCTAAGCTCAACGCAGCATAGTTACAGTATAAAAAATTCTGAGCTCTGTGGGTGTTGAACAAAACGCAAGTGTGCCTAAGCAGGCGTCTGCATTGGAGACTAGCTAGCAATCCTTGTAGGCGGTAACCTTAAATACGAGTAGCCAACCATTAATTGGAAGTTATCATAAATTTTACTGTGAAACACACACACGAACACGTATGCATGATCTGAATATATGAATCGAATGTAACAAGATTGCAGAATATTAAAAGTGACCGAGAGAAAAATAAAAGAAACAAAAACAAAAGACACGTGTCATGTGTATTAAAACAATATGTAATCTTTAAATATATACGTGAGAAATATTTTTTTAGGATAAATCGTGTGACATTTTCTGATTGTAAGTATGCTTTCTGTGTTTTAGAAACGCTTGTCTGTCTAGGTTTATGTTGGGCAGTAACGTTAGTTACTTGCTTTTGAACAGACAGTGATAAATGCCTGATTCTATTCCAAGAGAGCGTGAAATCAATGAAGATGACATTCAAATTGATCCTAATATTAGATCCAATGATAAACGCCTGATTGCATTACAGGGAAGACTGACATTAATGACTATGACGGACAATTTGATCCTAATATTAGATACAGTGATAAATGTCTGATTCCATTCCAATGAAGAGTGAAATCACTGACGATGACATTCAATTTGATCATAATACTGAATCCAGTGATAAATATATGCCTGCATCCCAAGGAAGAGTGAAATAAATGAGGATATAATTTAGTTTAATCACAATATTGATAAATGGCTGATTTTATTCCGCGGAAGCGTGACATTAATAATGATTATTTTCAAAGATAAATGATCGTTTCATTTCCAAGGGAGAATTTGATAATAATTTTGGATCGAGTAATAAATGTCAGAGTCCCATACCAAACGACAATGAAAATAATGAAGATAGCATCTTCTTTGTTCGTAATAGTGGATCCAATTATGAAATATCTGATTCTTTTCCAAGCGATAGTGAATGCATGTTACAATTTGATCCTAACATTGGATATATCGGTAGTAAAAGTAACGAGAATAACATTTTTTGATCATAATATTGGACCCAATGATAAAATGCCTAATTATGTTCCTTACACAACAAATTCAACGATCATCAAATTCTTTTTGAACATAATATCTTATTGAAAGATGAAATATTATTTCTCTTTTGAAATCGATTGGGATGATAATGAAGATTTGTAAATACTGATTTGCACTTACAAAACGTAAAAACTGGAAGAGATTTCAAAGAATTTAGTGAGGAGAGAGTGCAATAAATGAACAGGAATCCTCAGGTGAAAGGCGCGAGATACAAATCTTTAAGAATAGAAATGTCGGTTGAATGTAGTTTAAAAGTAAAACGGTGAGACAGTTGCCAATCTTTGTTGCTCTTGTACATAGAATAAAAGAATGAAGTTAAATAGCGCGAAACATAATTATTCGCCGAATTGTTACATTATTTCTGAATCATGTCATATATTTAAGAAAAAAATGTTCATTTTTATCTTTTCTATTCCCAAGATATAGCTGGCAGTCGCCATTGATGAAACTCACGTACTAAATGAAAAGCAAATGGACTAATATGATTCGTAGCAATTTTCAAGGGTTTACTTGCTACTTATCGCTACCTCCACCGCAATGTTTGGTCTGAGCATTTCCTCATGTTTTCTTTTTATTTCTTATTTTACGTCTAAATGTTTTTTGATACTATAGAAGAAGCCGGTTCTCTAAGAGTTCTCGCACGCATCGTTCGTGATTTTGAAGTGCATATGTCGGTAGACCTATTTTGCCCCGTTACAATGCATGGGTATTTTCCCTTCCTCGTTTCCTTCCTACTGTATTTGACTCTGTTCTCTCACAGTCGGAAGGAAAGCCCAGCTAGTCACGAAGCAGACACTTGTTTCCTTTACTGCTGTGAAATACACTGATTCATTTTAAAACAGCGAGAAAGCCAACTGACGAATAACCATTCTATGACGTATATGAAATTCATGGGCCTCACATTAGTTTTTAAACTTTTTCAATGCTCTTAAGACCAACAGTTCCGTTTCTTTTACTCTCCAGCCAAGTCTTTTACATCCTTTCCGGCAATTTATTTAACTTATGAAAACATCACACACACACACACACACACACACACACACACACACACACACACACACACACACACACATATATATATATATATATATATATATATATATATATATATATATATATTTAGTAATGTTCTAAAGAAGAAACAGATTTTTTATTTATTCATCATATAGAATTTTATTATCACACTAAATGTTATTGGGTTCTCCAGAAAGTTAATGCCGATTTTTAGTGGGTCATGTTCCAACACCTTAGAAATTGTCAAAATTATAGACATATATAATATGTTTACATATACGATTAGAGTTAATTTCAAAGTAGCTCTTGTGAAAGAATGCGTAAAATTACTTAAGTTTTGTCAATTTTGCATTTTCATAAATTTGGAAAATTATATGGGGCATTTTGGAGACATGATTGTTTTTTATGAAAATAAAATAACAAAAAACAAAAAACAAAAACAAAAATGCCTAGAAAGCTAAGATAAGTGATGTGTACAGTAAATGTGATTTAGTCGACATAACATTATGGAATTAGTTGGCTAAGTTTAGAGATGGTCATTGTAACCTTATTGATGAAGAAAGCAAAGGCAGAACCTCACGACAGATGATGGTAAATCATGAAATTGATTGAGAAAATGCCAGAAGGCAGGAATTGGCAAAAACAAAAACTTTTTTTGAAAGCATTATCCATGAGCAGTTAAAGCTTGGGTTCTTGAATCGCTACAATGGTTGTGTTCCACAGGATTTAAGTGAAAATGATCTTTTCGATCGTATATTTATGTGATCATTTGTATAAGCGTAATAAAAATGCACCTTTTTTAAAGCAACTTGTAACGGATGATGAGAAATAGATGATTTTCAATGAAAACGATTCTAGGGAAAGTGACACGATTAAATTTAGCTACATCTAATGCAAGTTTTCATGCATCTGGTGGGACTGGAATGTAATCCTAAATTATGAGATTCTGCTAAAAAATCAGTGAAATGATTTCGAAATGTTTTTTGGCTTGCAACTGGTCGAATTAATAAAAAACGCTAGGAATAAGTAGGCGAACATAAATGGTGCTGATTTTTATCAGGATAATGCCAGATCTCATGTTTATTTTCCGACCAGGCGAAAATTGTTGCAGCTTGTCTGGGATATGTTTCCATACCTGCCATATTCAACAGACATTGCTCTGTCGGATGTTCATTTGTTCAGGTGCTTGCAAAATAATCTCAGGAGTAAAGATTTTTTTTCTTTGATGACATAAGTAACAGCTCAACGAGTTCTTTGCCGAGAAACCAAAGAAATTCTTGGAGGACAGAAATATTACGTTGAAGGTAAAGTGGAGAAATATTGTGCAACAAAATGGTTCATATTTAGTTAAAAAAAATATTTAATGGCATGCTTGTGTTTTGTTTTTTAATTTCACGTAAATATCGGTGTGAACTTTCCAGATAGCCCAGTGATTTTCCTGTGCACACATATTTAAGTATTTGAACCGTTTATATGTTACACAAAATATTTATCTATTTTTATCTACTGGTCTCAGTATTTGATAAATATTATTAAAGGAAAACACAATTTCTAAGTGGTCAAAATGCAAACCTAGCAATCATCAAGCGAACTAATGTAACCTAAAACGTTTCTTATTTCAATATTTAAACGCACACACACACACACACGCATATATATATGTATATATAATATATAAAAAACTTGTTTTACTTGAGTTTTTAGATCTTTACTGGTTGTTATTAATTTAAGAGTTCGATTCTATCACGTTTTTACTATTATATATATATATATATATATATATATATATATAAAATATAATATAATATAATATAATTATATGGTTTTGTCAATTTCCATGTCGCAATGTAAAATTGACATAACCATAAAATTACATTATATTATATTATATTCAGCTCAATAGTACTCATTATATTGAGCACTGCTCATAATAAAATAAATGCCAGAGCACTCAAAATAAAAGAAAAACCTTGAGTCCTCTTCACTTGGAATTATATATATATATATAAACAGGCCTGAAGCAAGGGGATGTGTCTACTCACACTGATGAGCTGTGATACAGCGTAACATGCTTATATGTGGTTGACATATTATGCTAATTGAGTTCTCTAGAGTAAAAAATTTGAAAACAGTTTCTATTTTTGCGATATATGCGTGACTTTTCAGAAACGAATTGAGTTCTTGCAGTGACTTGCGTGTGTATACACTGCTTATATATAACACATTAAAATTTCCATTCTCTGGTTCCATGCGTCTATGGATTAGGGAGTAGTGACCCCCACTGACAGCCAATGTGTCGAGTTTCGATCCCGGCCATCCGTGTGTGTAAACATGTTTATGTTCTGTCTAGACAATCTTTGATGAACATTTTCAAATTTACAAATCACTATTTCGATGAAGAAATCAAATTCGCTTTAAAAACAAAATACCATATAGGACTGAATGCAAAAAATGTCTTTAAATTCTGGAATTTGTTGCAGCACAAAATAAGCAGTCAAAATAAATAAATTGTTTTTATTTCTCAACGAATGTATATTTTAATGTAATAAATGCATTTTGACCGTTTGTATGCCGTTGCCATCACACAGACATAGACACACACACACACACACACACACACACACACACATTTATATATATATATATATATATATATATATATATATATATATATGGTAGATTCTGCCACTGATTTCAAAGTAGGACGATCTGACAACGTCATTCAATTTTATGTTTTTGCCCTAGGTGACAGGTAAATCCCGCTAGTGACCTGCAAATGTAGTCTACATGTTATACAACAACAATATCAACAGGAATATTTCCTGGTATTTTTAAATATTTCTTTTTCTAGGACATACGTACGACTGATTTTGAAATTTATGATACAAATCCGGCACAAATATCTCCAGTTATTTCTTTCCAGAGCAACTCACCCGAGATTAGAAGTTATTATTACGTAGAAAAAGTTATATATATATATATTCCAGGAATGAGAAAGCAAGACAAAAAGCGAACAGATATACTGATGTCATAAAACAACTCAAAATCTTAGTCGTTTTTAAAAAAAGGTAATGTTTAACATTTTATATTCAATATAAGTAGAAACTGGTGGGAATTAAATACAGAATCGAAGACGTCGTTAAGTCGGTAGTTTTTTTTTAATTTGGTGTAGAGTTGTGAATGATAAATATGCAGACAAGATGGTGATAAAATTAAATTTCACACATATATTTCAAAAGAAAAATATTACGTAAGAAAAGGAATACATTCAAAATTCCAGTCTTAATTGGAAAGAATTGACATTTTGAAGACAGACGTTTATTGACTGTTTATGATGCCAAACGTCTTCAGAATAAATAGGAGTAATAAGTATGGCGATGTTAGATTCCATTCTGCTAAAACAGATTTCAAAGAAGTTGAAATAGGTGGACTCTGCACTTTAAATATACCCGCGTGAAATGTTGTATAACATTACGAAAATGATAGCTGATACTATTTATCAGCAAAGTGGGGCTTCGGAATGTTACTCTGAATTGGTGAGCAAATAGTTCAACAGGAAACATGCAACAGATAACTAAATCAAAGTATGAATTGTTTAACACCTGATTTAGAATACAGAGCATATATGACACGTAAAAGAGGCTTTCATGTATTTGGTCATATAATAATGTAACTGTTTTCAAATGTTGTTCAAATCATTTGATTAGTAAGTATTTCAGGAGGAGGATGATAGACGAATTAGGATGTACATAGCGAGAGTGTTGGAGAGAATGGGTGCGAGTTAGTGTGTTAGGAGGTGTCTATTGACCTTACATTTACACTCATAGAGGTTGTAGCCGTCGGGGAAGCAATCATGCAGAAGGGAATTCCACAGGCGGGAAGTGCGAGAAAAGAAGCTGTTGGAGAAGAAATTGCGGTTACATTTCATCGGTTTCACTGTAAACAGGTGAGACCTAGTTGCCAATCTAATATCTCGTGCAATTTTACACCTATGGGGCACCAGTGCTTTAAGTTCATCAGAGCAGAAAGTATTTATTGAAGAGGCACAGGGAAGCCACGTCACGCCGGTTGCAGCCGGTGCCCCAAGTAAGTATCGATCACATTACAGATCATCCGTTCTATTTTGTCAAGAAGCCCGAGGAGAGTAGCAGGGGCACCCGTCCAGATATGGCAGCATTATTCAATACACGTACGGACGGTAGATCTATATATGTGCAGGATGGATTCAGACGGAAAGAATTTACGTCCCTTGCACACAGAGACGACTTTCATAGCAGCAGATTTAGCAATGGATTCGAGGTAGTCATTCGACTTGAGTCATTCCTCTGAGAGTGTCAGGCCAAGCAGGCGTAGTGTTTTACTTTCTGGGAGGCAAGCCTGTTCCATGCTAATGGGAGGGATGTGCCGTTGTCTGTGGTGGTTAATTGACAGCAGCTTCGTTTTGGAAGAATTGAATTTTACGAGCCATTTCTTACCCCAATCCACCACGGATTGGAGTCCTTTTCAAGCTCGGCGGCGAGGTTCGCTTGGTCATCAACACCAGATTTTTGATTGAGGCGAGAGTAAACTGTGGTGTCATCGGCGTATATGCCTACTTAGGATGTTATGGCATCGGGTAGATCATTGATGTAGATTAGAAAGAGCGTAGGACCTAGGATAGAGCCTTGGGAGACACCCGCGTTTGTAGGGTAGTTCTGGGAGGCATGTCCATTTAATACCACTTTCAGTGTGCGGTTAGAGAGGAATGACTGGATTAGGTACAACCAAAGTCCAGTTATGCCGTAGCTTCGCAGTTTCCGTAGAAGGCCGGCATGCCATACTCTGTCGAACGCTTTAGAGATATCCAAGGCAACGGTTCGGGTTTCACCATTCTTGACGAGAGCCTAGAAAATTTACTCGGTGATGGTCGTTAGCATATCAGCAGTAGACCTGCTGAAGCCGAAGACATACTGTTTGTCCGAGAGGAGCCAGTGGGATGTCAGATGCTGAAAGATCTCATCGTTGATAATGGCTTCGAACAGTTTGCCAAAGATCGGAAAAAGGCTACTTTGCGGGGTCCGAGGGTTCACCAGTGTTCTTAAATACTGGAACCACAGAAGAAGACTTTCAAAAGGCAGGAAAGCAGGAGGAAGATAGGCAGAGGTTGTAGAGCTGAGAAAGGACAGAGGAGAGTTCTGGGGTACATTTCTTCAAGACTTCAAGATTCCGTCCCCACCACACGCTTTGTGAGGGTCAGTGTTTGAGATTATGTTAGAAATCAGTGAGGGCGTGATGTGGACGTCATTCAATTGGGCCTCATTTCTAGGTGGGAAGTCGGGTGTATAGACTCCAGACGAATCCAGACTCGAATTGGTCGAATTGGTCGAGAATCTACGAGCAAAGCATTTTAATTACATTTAGTTACCAGATGTCTTCGAGTTACACTAACCTTTCGAAAATAGTTGAATGTAGATAATAAAGACTATGTAAAATATTTTGCACATCATTGCTGCAAATATTTGTGCAAGCGCACGCATATATGTATGTGTGTGTGCATGTGTGTATGTGCGTGTGGGTGTGTGTATCAGATTAGATAAATTAACAACATTGCATCTGCTTATTTTAATAAAATCTTTTTATATTTACGAATAATCTTCCGTGTATTGTAATTGAATTTGCCAAAAATGCGCTGCAAATTTTAAAGACAAATTTATTTTTCACTTCTCAAGTTACCAAGGAGATTTAAAGTACTTAAGATATAAAAAAAAACTATTTAAATGTTACAGCGCATTTCGAACATCTTTCAATTATAATACAAGGAAGATTATTCGTGAGGATGCACAGATTTTATTAAACATTGATATAATGTTTGTACTTTATTTAATCAGACATGCGTAAAAGATAACTTGCTGTCTAAACACACACACACACACACACACACACACACACACACACACACACACACACACAAACATACATACATGTATGGATATCAATAAACATACATAGGTATTTACGCAATTAAACATATAAAATATTTTTGTGGTGATAAATTGTTCTCGGTGTAATATAACCAAGTCAGGTAGTATATATTAATTAATATACATACCATCTTTCGTGTATAGCACGAGTTGCAGTTTCATGTACTATGCTAAAATCAGTTGCATATTATGAATTAGCCATTTCTAGATTGAGAATATTTATTTCTCGTTCTCTCGCTGTTCATGTTCATGTTCTTTATAAATTATAAATCTGTGATGCCATCTTTCTGATTTATTAATGCATAATCTAATTTGGCTGATACTAAAATTTAAAGATGAAATTGAAAATTAAAAACATAAAAGTGAATTTAATATTAAAGGGTAAATTTTGTTACGGTAGATGTGTACGTGAAGTCCAAATGAACCACTTTTAATTTATTATTTTTATATTTCGCGAAATATATGTCATTAAATCTAACACATACAAACACATACACTCACATCTAAATATATATATATATTCATTAGGTTGTCCCAAAAAATTCGTAAACACTTGCGAAAAATTGAATTTTTATGCAATTGTGCATTTATATTGTTATAGTGATATTCACTATTGTATTCCAGATGGCAATTGATAAAATTGAGCTGCGAGTTTTGATTTGTTTCTGCTGGAAGCTAGGTCTTTCAATCAGAAAAGGCTGCAGAGGAGATTTGTGCTGCTGAACAACTGAATATGCGGCAATCTCAAAATGATACAAGCGTTTCAAGTCTTGCGACATGTGTCTTGAAGATAAGCCTCGTTCGGGACGACCATTAAAGTTGGATGATGAAAACTTGCAAACCGGGTTGGACATTGCGCCTGTATCGAGCACTTGAGAATTGGCTGATAAGCTTGGAGTTGACAATTCACCGACACTTGAGGCAACTTGATTTTCTTCACAAAAAGCCGCGCCAAGATCCGCACGAACTCACCAAAGCACAAGACAACAGACGAGTTGAAATATGTCGTCAATTGCTCAGCAATCTATTGGACAAGAGTTTTTGGAAGCGCATTGTGACATCCGACGAGAAATGTGTCTATCTGGTCCAGCACAATCGAGACAAGCGATGTGTTCAGAAAGAGCAAGAGACACCGTCGGTTCCAAAATAAAGATCGATTCGGCAAGAAAGTCATGTGCATTTGGTGGAACTTTGAAGGAATCGTGCATTTTGAGTTGGTTCCGAATGGTTGTGCCATCTGTACCGATCATTATTGTCAGCAATCGGGTCTACGAAAGGTTGGAGCAAAAGTACCCGGCTCTGATCAACAGAAACCGCGCTTTGATGCAGCAGGACAATGCCAAACCACACACCGCCAAGATGATCAAAGACAAATTTAAAGAGCTGGACGGCGTTGACATTCTGCAACACCCAGCCTACAGCCTACAGCCCTGACTGTGCTCCATCAGATTACAGCCTTTTCCGCACAATGCAACATTTTCGATTCGACTCGTTTGATGAAGTCGAGGAAGCGTGTCAAGAATTCTTTGATTCGAAGCCGGCTTATTGGTACTTTGACCAGATCCGAAAGCTTGCAGATCGATGGTAGAAAGATTTGGAAAATGATGGTCTTTATTTTGACCAATAATCTTGTTTTTGCGAGTAAAGTTTCAATTTTTTGAAAGTGTTTACGATTTTTTGGGACAACCTAATATTAATGAGGAAATAATTGGAAGTATTAAATGATGTGAGATGAATGTTTGTCTCTCGGTGAAATATTCTATACGAACTGCTTGTTTTCTGTACATGCTTATATTACTTGCTCTGTCACTATATATGTCATCATTAAAAAGTATTCAAGTTTTGTGTTATTAAGTCAGGTCCTGGATATCGGTTTGTATATGCATCCGGTTACGCATGCTTAATAAGAGTTGCTCTTTTTGGTGAAATCCAAATTCATGCAAGCGTAATAATGCATAGCTCCAATTCTTACAGTGAGTAATCATTACATATGTGTTTTCAGAACAATCATCATAAATGCTAATAATAATAATAATAGTAATAATATTAATCATCACTGAGAGTCCATTGACTATTTTAACCGTGAAGAATTGATAATAGCAGAATTGAAAAAATTGAACGTTGAAGTACTGACGAAGAATCAGAAATCTGTTGTCTCAAAAAATGTTGTTGTTTCATAATAAAAGATACCGTTTACTTTCTAATCTTGATATTTCTGCTTCTTGCGTAAATGAATATTGGTCTAAAAAAGAAGGATTAAATCTGACGTAGAGGTAATTACTGCGGAAATTCGAATAAGCGTTTATAATTCAAATTCAGTATAGATATTTTCATGTTCAGGTTGCGAAGTCTTTTCTTTTAAATATGGATATAATGTGTAGTAATAATTATTACGGAAAGCGGATTCAGAGTTTACAGTTAAAATACTGCTCTGCTTTTTTTTAGTGTTTAATTTTTTTGCGTTCAGTATGCTTGAAAATGTTCGAAATTAAACGTTCATGAATTAAAACAAATTGTATATAGAACTCACACTTTTACTTTAAGTAAGTACATGTCTTAGAAAATAACAAATTTGAATTGAAACCTGTACCACGAATCGCGTGAAATGCATTCTTGTAATGAAGATTTATATGGGCATTCATTTATGTTGCTGACCTACGCAATCACCTTGCAGTTCTCGGAATCACATCGCGATTCTTTTGACTCCGATGTGAAACCTCATACTTAACTTGTGATTCTAGGAATCATCTTGCAATTCATGAATAAAATTTGCTTTTCTCTGACTAGACTTGCAGTTCTTAGTCTCACATTGCTGTACTCAGACTCACCTTGCTATTTCAGGGACTCACCTCTATGTCCTCGTACTCATTTTGTATTTCTTAGGCTCCCTTTGCAATTCACTGACTCACGTTGTTGATTTCGATACACCTTCTGTTCTCGAACTTCCACTGTTCTTTAAGGGTTCACTTTGCAATTCTCAGACTCATCATGCTGTTTTCGGTCTTACTTGGTGTTTTCAAACAACCCTTGCTACTGTGTACTTATATATATTATGTATGTAATTAGGAATTGCATCTACAGCGCTTTGTATATTGTAAATAAATGTCGGATTATTTTTACCTAAGGTCAAATATTTGCAATCAGAAAAATGTATAGTTCAAATCTCCAAATTAGAAGGTGGGTACATCTTTCTTTTAAACCATCAGTGGAGATATTAACACAGATAATTAAAAAACTAGACAAGCATTTTATTTGAACTATCGAAAGTTGGGATTCCGTTTACATCACAAAAAAGTAGTTTAAACTTGAACTGAAAGAGTAATAAAATGTAGCAACATAGGGAGACGAATCAGCCATCGCATAAATTGTTAGTGTTGGGTTATAAAGTGTATTGTGCATTTATTGGTCTTTATATTTCTATGACATTCTTAAATGAAGAATAGTAAAAACAAAAGAATGTAAAGTAATTTCCTTGCAACTGGATCAGGTATTTGAGATTAAAAACTTAACGTATCTGATACGTTCATTTTGTAATAATACTCGTCAGCCATTAGATATGGTCTAAATAAAAGTTGGAAGCGACTTGCAAACTCTTCGTCCTAGAATAAGCACCAATCTGAATTCAAACCTGTGTCGTAAATCCCCAAAAGTGCGTTCATTGTATTAAAGGTTTTTTTTGATCATTCACTAAAGGTAATCATTCTATCTTGCTGATAGATGCTGGAGGATATTTTCAGAGATTTGTGTCTGGAAAGGTGTGATGCCATACTTGACAGAACTTTTATTTATACGTACTGAATCTTCTTTCAGAAATAAATGGGAAGGCACGTTTGATTCCCTTAAAACACTGAAATAAATTTAAAACAGGAAAGTATATTTGTCTTATCATGACAAAAGCTGACAATATTTTGTGTTTTCCTATTTTGTTCGATATCCTGACTCCTAAGTGTAATTTAATTTACAAATGGAGGAATTATTAGAATTCAGAAATAAGGTGTATACAGATCTTGTTACAGCAGATTTCGTTTACTATATCCACATTAATTAAATGGCTTAAAGACGGGATTGAATTGCTTGCGCATGATTGCATGGGTTAAGTGGATTGTTCAAGAGGTTTGAACGAGCTAAATTTGCAAATATATTCGTATATTAATAAGTAAGTAAACTATTCTTACATTATAAAACTTATATATATGCGTGTGTGCGATTTTTCTGTGCGCATGTGTGCTTGTTTTACGTCTAAGTCAAACAAATGCTGATATATTTATGCCATACATTTTCGACGGAAAGTGTGACACAGAGATCCGAAGAGGAATTGGCATGGCGAAGGAGGCGTTCCAGAAGTTGAGTAGAGTATTAAAAGACAGAAAAATTTCGCTAGAGACAAAGACAAGAGTACTGGATTGTTATGTCAGTTCTTCAATATGTCAGAGAATATTGGACAATCTCATCAAAGATGAAGGAAAAACTTGAAACAACTGAAATGTGGTTCTACAGAAGGATACTACGGATACCATGGATCAAGCATGTGAGCCATGATGAAATTCTGGAAAGGATTGAAACAATAAAGAAAATTAATACTGAGTATCAGGAAGAGACAGCTGCAGTTACTGGGACATACAATGAAGAAGAAGGGCCTAGAGAACCTGATACTAACGGGCCATATAGAGAAAAAAAGAAACAGGGGAAAGTAGCGGATAACATATTTGAAGGACTTGAGCAGGTGTATGACAGATTGGGGATTGCGTGGTGTAAACGTAGAAAGCGTGCTAAGAGCCACCAGGGATAGGGAGATGTGGAAAGTGATAATCGTGGAAGGGACAAGGCACACAGAGGAATAATTTACATTGTGCATAGTACCCTTACCAACGATATTTGCTATTCGATTTATGCACACACATGGCTATATGATATTGCTGCTTTTTATAGTCACGTTGCTCAGTCAGAATCCGTGAAACCACACAATCTGCATCGAGGAAGACCGAGATCTGCTTCTACATCTTACCACGCAGAACACATTTTGCTGACTGTTGGAGAAAATCCATGTATCACCACAAACGAAGTGTCTCTATCATATCGTAAATCTCATAATACCGCATGGAAAAAACATTTATTTTGTCCGTATTATTTGCAAATTGCTCAGGGATTTTCAGACTTTTATTACTCACCAATGGAGAAACTTTGACTATTGTATAGTGCACAAACTGCCGATTCCTTGCTTGTCTCTTCAGTCTTGTTTACAGATAAAGCAACATTTGCAAGTGATGGAATAACAAATTTGAACAAACGATATTTGTGAACGAATTTGAATCTCCGCGCTACAATATAGACTAAACACCAAAATCAGTTTATGAGCAATGAATAGGCTGGAATTGTACGTATCTGTCTGGTAGGTCCATGTATTTTCTCAGTACTTCTTAAAGAAGCTGTCTACAGAGACTTTATTTCGAACACACTTCCAGACCTGTTAACACGAAGACATATGTTTCATACATGATGGGGTGAGTGCCTATTTTAGTCATGTTATTCGGGATGACATTTTTCATGAAAGATGGACGAGTAGATAAGGGCCAGTTTCATTCCCCCGATCACATTACTTTGGATTTTCATCTGTGGGAGCCACCGAAAACAATTGGTTTATGCAGCAAAAAATAATAATGCAATGAGGCTTCATCAACGTGCCATGAAGAAATGGGAAACTATTCGACACCATGTTGGACTATTTGAAAGCGTCCACTAATCAATGATCCAACAGGTGCATGCTTGTGTAAACGCGCGCTAAGATTTTGAATATTTTATGTGTTGCTTTGTTGAGTTACAACGATGGACTTTTGGACATACGCTATTTGGACATTTTACTATTTGGATGTCTTTAAACCGACCCTAAAGTTTTTAAAATGTATTAGGGGATTTTATCTTGGATTGTACTTTTAACTGCGTCTACCTTTATCTTTAAACTTAGTAAATAAAAAGGACTTGCAGACATATGTGTATATAGACATTTAAATATCCATCTCCAAGGTTTTTAAATGTATTTTTGATACACACTGTATGTATAATATGTCGGGTGTTGATGTTTGTTGAACGTTTACAGTAGTTCATTTCAACAGCGCCGGGAGATTTTTTCTGAAATCGACTGTACTAATCTTCACTGTAAAAGTATATCCAAAATATTATTGGAATTAAACATTTCAATTTTTGTAATCGTTTATAAGCTCGTTGCAATAAATACATTCCGAGTGAATGAGTTTGATTCATAATCACAGCCGTGTGTCACACTGAAGCTTGGTCAATTAAAATATGTCCCAATCCTTAGGGCTGGCATCAAACTGAAGTAAATGTTCTTTCACCATTTAGAACGGAAGAAAGAGCCTTATCACGGGACTGGTCTTTTTTTGTCCTTGGCCTATATACATGTTATTGAGACCCTATTTATATAAAAAGACAATATCGGGTTAATTCACCTCCAATTATGCAAAATTCATAATGCTTGTACGATTATGTCTCTTTCGATTCATCACTGACAAGTTTTTCACGCAGTAGTTTACCATTTAATTTCTTTCTATTCAACTATTATTTAGAGGTAAAGAGATGAATTCATACCGTTCCAAATAGAATTGGTGCGTAAGTGACTGCAAGGAATTCAACGAACTGGAATTTAAACTTGGCTCTTCGATTTCTTATTCCGACCCGACATCAACTGCAACACAACGCATATCCTATGATGTATGTAAAGTTACCCATCGAAAATAGCAATTCACCCCAATTTCAAGTTAAATTATTTAAATTTTAGTACTATTTTGGAATCATAAAATTGAAATCAAAATTCATCTTGCCTCGCACCAGCTCTAAACCTCAAAATAAAAAATTGCCAAAATTCAGGAAATTATTCACATTTTGCAAGTGCGGATAGTATTCGATATACTTATAGATTTTTATTTAAAAAAAGAAAAAATCTGCTTTGGCATGTTTTTTCTGGGTGAGCGCAATCGGTGACCCCACAATTGGAAATACCGCATCTCAATGCCTCGATCTGAGAGAGTTTTCTGTGAATATAAAGTTTTTATATTCCAGGGTGAATTAATATTTTGTGGTAACCTAACAGAAATGATTAAAAAAAATAACCTTGTTGCACAACCTAATTTAATAAGAATGTCAATATAATAACGTGTGCATGTTCCTTAAGAAAAATAATGGGTGGAATTTTACAATCGGCACATTCCCCAGTAATAATCGTTATTTTTTTCATGCACTATATTTTAAGCACACGAAATTATTATAAATATGTTTCCTCGAACGAGTCTAATCAAATATTTTCATGGCTCTTAATATCCTAAAATGTAAAAAAAAAATATATTTGTGATCTGAAGTGTGTAATCGAGAGTTATATATGAAAAATGAATTTCAGATTACGAATTTCAATTTCTTACCTTTTGAAGAAATCATGCCATGAGAAACTATTTGGTATGTCTTGTTCAGTGGAAAGTGAATTTGCATATTAAAAAGAAGCTCCTATTAAATTTTATAAAATTGAATTAGATAAAAATAATATTCCTGATATGGTGTGGTTAATCTGTAATCACAAGAAAAAAAATTGAAAAAAAGTATTATAACTGATTGCCACGAATACTGTGCAACTCTACTAAAAAGTGGTTTTAACCGGAATTTTACCGTTTTCAATATATTACAACACTTCCTGTATATGTTGTTTCTTTGGAAATAAATATGATGCCCTAATTTCAGTTCAGTCTTCGTAAAAAGAGGAAGTCCTCATCTTTGGAATTTTTTATAGAAACTGAATGTCAGAAAAATATCTAGGTTTTCTTTTGAATTATTCAATTCTCTAACTACAAATAACGAATGTTTTCAATAGTTTTAACATCTGCATTTCAACACAAAAGGAAATACATTGAAATGAATGACAAAATATCCGAAATGTTTTTCTTTTGATGGAGGTTAATTTTCAGTTGTGTTTCAGTTGACTTGACTCCCCTGACCTCTTGCCGGTGTCATTTTACATTCTTTTAAATTATATATTTTCTCAGCAGTTACTATTTCATATGTCTGTTCACAAAAGTGTAATATATGATGCTTTAGTTTTAGGTCACTGCCAATCATGTCAAATACTTTCACCGGCTATGTTCACATTCTAAATTGTTGAAGATGACGATAAATTTACTATTAATATATTTGGGAAATGTATTAGAATAACCCAGCATATAACCTGTGAACATAAACCGCATGTGTGTGGGTTGAGAAATATTTCAGTAAGTAGACAAAAAATTAAAAATTGGTGTTTGACAAGAACGTGTTTTCTCACCGGACTTATCCAGCCTTTAAATTAAATCAATTCAGAGAGAATTAGACTTCCTACAAGACTTCATTATTGACAGCCAAATTCAAAACAACATTGGATATGCAGATTACAATTGCTGATAACAGAAAAAACGGAAAATATAAGAACTTCTGCAGAAGTTATTGAAGAGAAATGAAAAGAATGTAAGAAACATTATTTGCCCAAAGACAATGTATGGTTATTAGTAAAAAGAAGAAATCATCATCTGAATTGCTTATTGCAGATGCCAAATTTGAACAAGTACTAAAATTTAAATATCGAGGAAGTGTTTTTGCAGAGGGCAGAAAATGCAACACAGAAATCTAAAGGCGCACTGATGTAGCGAAAATTGCATTCCTAAATCTAAGCAACGTATTAAGAACAGAAACATCGCGAGAGAAACAGAAGTAAATTATTATGCAATATCAGTCCTCTTATATGATAATGCACGTTGTTCCATTTATTCACAGATTATTTTAAAAAATTGATGCAAGAGGAAATGTAATTTTACAGAAGAATTCGGGGAATACCATGAACTGAACATGTGAGCAATGACGAAGTTTAAAAAAACGAAACAAAAATGACAGCTGACGTTTATAGAATCACAATGAGGACAAACTTTCACATTTACATGACATATTGAAGGTGGGAAAAAAGAGCCTAACAACTAAGGCGCTTGTGTAAAAGGATGGAATACAGCGAATAAGAGAGAAAGCGAAAAATGAAATTGCTCAGTTGAGAGTTTGGGATGCTGGTCTTTTACACAATCTATGGAGCTATGGTATAACTAGACAGTTGTTTAACCTAATTCAGTTATTCCTCTCTAATCGCACAATGAAGCTAGTATTAAACGAACATGCCTCCTAAAACTACCATACGAACGCGGGTGTCCCTCAAGGTTTTACGCTTTTTCTGATCTGCATAAACGATTTCCCCGATGTAATAAGATCCAAAATAGGCATGTACGCTGATGACACCACCGTTTACTCTCGCCTCGAGCAAAATCAGCTGAGGTTGACAAAGTGAACCTCGCTGCCGAGCTTGAGAAGGACTTCCAATTCATGGTGGACTGGGGTAAGAAATGGCTAGTAAATTTTAATGCTTCCAAAACGATCCTGCTATCATAGGAAATCGCTCCTACTCCCCATTAGCATGGAACAGGCTAGCATCCCTGAGAGTAAAACGCTCTGCCTATATACCTCACACTCTAAGCGGACCTCAAGTAGAATGATTATATCAAATCCATTGCTAAATCCACTGCTAAGAAGGTCGGTTCCCTGTGCAGGGCCAGGAAGTTTTTCTCGTCTCAACGGAGAATCTTTAATGTGATCTATACAGGTTGGCAGCTCAGCTTCAGTCCAAATCACACTGGAGTGACGTGGTTTTCCTGTGCCTCTTCTATAAATAACTTCACGGATTCTGCTACAATGAACGTAGATCACTGGTGCCCTCTAGGTACAAATTTGCATGAGCTACTAGACTGGCAACAAAGTGCCACACTTTTACAGTGAAACCGATAAAATATATCCGCAATTTCTTCTCTAACAGCTTCTTTTCACGCACTTCCCACCTTTGGAATTCCCTCCCATATACTTGCTTTCTCGATAACTACAATCTTCAAGAATTTAAATGTAAGGTCAATAGACATCTCTTATCTCACTAATTCGCATCCACTCTCTCAAGCTCTTTTTTCATCTACTCAACCTCCATCCTAGGTATTCTTCTTCGTCTATTACCCTCCTCCTGACATTTCCTCTAACTAAACCCTCTGTCTCATAACTTTTCCGTCTGTAACCCCCTGCGCAAACTGGCAGTAGAATGCCTTGATTGGGGTGAGATGAATAAAAAAAACTACAAATGTAAAGAAGTTTTGGATAGTCTCCATAGCCCACATCTTGATTTAATAATTTAAAAAGATGAAAAAGTGGGTAATTTTCAAATGTCAGTAAAAGTAGATTACAAGCATCTTTTTCAAACCTGTCATTCCTTTTTTGATATTTACTTTCATTTAAATTATCATTATTTCTTCTACAAATAATAACATAATGTTTTAATTAGTACTTCTAGCTTCATCAAAATTGTCTTTCTTTTTTCTAAATTCATAAAAATATCAAGCAAATTACGTGCTCCATAGACATGTCAATATATATAAGGGTAAAGTTTAGTTAAACGTTTACTTTAATACGTACTCGTTTTGAGTTAAACAAATATCAAGGATAATTTATTTTTAACGTACATAGGTTTTAAATAGTTCTGAAATTTGTAATACTATGACCTATGAGTAAGTGTAATAACGAAGACTGACTGGTGATAAGACTGCCCTCGAAGGAAACTTAATTTCATGAATTTTATGATATATCACTTTTGTAAAATAGTACAACAATTGAATATTTATCAAGTTCTAGTTTATTGTGACTTAGCTAAAGATATAATGGTTGATAATTAAGTGTAGTTGATAGATTTTATAGGAATCGACTCTCAACTTTTCGGAGACTTGTTTTGAAACTCTTTTCAAAAGTGGTAATTTTAAAAGAACACAAATGAAGCTAATTCAGAAAGTTTAATATTTAACTTAATTTTTAGCAAATAATTTTTTAGATATATAATCATCAAGTAAACAAAAACTAAATAGGGCTTTTCCTGCAATAAAATGGATGCCACAAAAAGAAGAAGAAGAAGAAGAGAGAGAGAGAGAGAGAGAGAGAGGACGAGCGGGTGATGGCTTTGCCTTGATGATATTCATTACAATAACCTTTTAACTTTATTCACAAAATCGTTCAGTTCGATATCCCTTTTATATTTTATTGTTGTATAGATGACTTCTGTTGCAGAACCGCTAACACCCCTCTGGAGCTCTAAAGAATTAAATGTTCTATGGGCAGGAATGACTATAAAAATAAAGACTATGCGTCGTCTGGGAAATTCGGATTATTATTAAAGCTTACTAAAGGTCAGTGCTCTCTCTGGTACTCAAAAAAAATATGTTGCATTGTTATTTTCTTTTTGGGTTCATCCCCCTCCCATCACTCAATTTTTCATTGAATGTTTTAAATCTATATTATATATTGGATATAGTTGCATTTTTTATTGTCAAGCGTTTTTACCCCTTTTTTAGGTGCCCCTTGTAAATTTGTTGTATTGTGGTGTATGAACAATTGGGAGGTGATGGATGGGTTTTTGTGGTGAATGTGCAATTGTAATGTTTGATTGGCTCGTGATAATATTTAGCTAGATTAAGTGAGTACCATCCTGTACCCCTCCTCTTTTCGGTCTTGTGCCATAATTGTATTTCTAAATGCAATAAATATTGTGCTCTCTGGTACACTAATGACGTAACCTCTGCTCTACTAGTTTTTGGACTGTTTTATTGTGTTTGCAATTTGCATTAATATACCTTAGCACGAATGTTGTGCTGTAGATACTCAGCAGCCACAATCTGTGTATCGTCCTGCCATCTCGGCGATACACAAATCTTTAACCATCTTGCTATCAGTCAGCGTTGAACGTTTAAAAAAGTTTACTTTCTCCCTGAATTCAATAATTTTCCTTTATTTTTATAACCGAAATCTGGAATCAGAAATGCACTTTAAAATTGGTATTTACAGGCATTAAAGCACATTGAGAACAGCAACCTCGTCCGCGAAACTATCACACATACAGATAATTCATATCTCTTTTACATTTTATTTTTGTATCGATGACTTCTGCTGCAGAACTGTACCCCATCTATTTCGCTCTCAAAAATGTAATGTTCTGTGAACAGGAATAACTATAAAAATATTGACTAATTGTCATCTGGAAATTCGGATTATTATTAAAGGTTACTGTCTGACCAGCGCTCTTTCATATTCTAACGAATGTGAACTGTCTGTTTAGTAAACCATGGTAAAAATGTTAATGAAAATTATATTCACTCCATTGCTATATTTTTATGGAAGACAACGTCTCACGCCCCGGTTTGCTTTTCGTTCTGGTAAGGGATGTAACGATGGCGTATATGTCTTTAAGCAACTCAGATAAATTGCTTACCTCTCTAATAGGAACCTGCGTAGCTGCGTTGTCGACCTCACAATAGCATATAACTACCTCGCAAAGACTTCCTCTTATTTGTTTAGAAACCGCTTTCTAAGCTTTGAATGCGCTGAATGCGTCGATCTAAAAAACAAATTCTCTGAAAAGGCCAGAAAAGATAGTCAGTATATTTCTATTTTCGCTCCTCTTTTTTCATTAATTTACATTTTATGCAAGTCTCAAGAAACAGTCAATTTATATTGTTATTGAATAATGTTTTTCTGTTAGCGGTAAGAGTAATTGTCAAGATGCGCGTTTTGTAAAAGTATGTAAGAAAGATAACTGTTAACCTAAATTTGAACAGGTTAGGATTATAATAATCAGGAAAGTTTCCTATTGGGAGTCGATTCCAAAAATTTGCTGTTTCTTGGAAAAAGCTTTGCGAATGAAAATTTCTTCCCGCTAATGATATACGAAGGAAATAAAGATGGTTCGACTCAGTTTACGCGGTGTGATGTCTCTTAGCTGTGATTTTAGTGATGTTGGAACTAACGGACGTAGCTCTTTCGAAATAGCAATTGGGAAAAAACGCTTGCTGGATAAGGGTATTCCTCGAGACAAAAACCAGTCATTTTGATGGACAAGAATCAAAGATCTGACCAGTGAAGATGAAACGGAAATGAATGGAGTTTTTAAGCATTGCATGTGATCAACCATTTTCACCCAATGAGTTGTTATAGCCTAGTTAGAAAAAAGATCAGATGCCACGCTCTGATCATCTTGGCCCTTTGAGGTGCACTCATATACCGTCTTGTCATAGATATTCTCAAATGATCGGTGTATACACTTAGGCATATCTGTAACACAAATCAGAAAGAGATGGACCGACAACCAAGCCTTAACGGACGCCTGCATTGATATTTTGGGTCATTCCACTCGATTTTACTAGAACAAACCGTATCTATTGTGGCACTCTTACGCCTATAAAAACGTGTGCATATTTTCTCCCTTCTCCTTTTTTTCCTCTTTTGCAGCGCTGTGGAAAATGATGTAAGTGTAATGGCTGGAAAGTTTTTTCTCGATAGAGCCTATTACAACTGAGTGAGTTCGATTCTCACTGGGTTCCTCATATTTTGGGTCTTGTGCCACATCTAAGCGGGGCATATTAATTTAACTCTTTTACAGCGCTGACGATAAGATGTAGTCTCACGTTGGAAAAAATATTGTACCCACCAGGACACGTTTATACTCATGGTTTTGCTTTTCTCTCGTGGCATTTTGTACTATTTCACATACGGGACTGTAACGTAGGCCTACACAAAAAGCATACAAACTAAAACATATTTTTTAAAGTATTTCTTATGAAACTGATATTTATAAATTTTCTTCATTTATTGCAGTTCCTTTTGTCAATACATGAAGTTGGTTGAAGTTTTTATATTTTTTGTTTTAATGATTTACTATTTAAACTCACATTGAATCTGCCAATATTGTTTGTGGGACAAATTGTCCAAGAGTCCGTAAATATTTTTTCTCCAAAGTCTTGATTACCGCAACCTAATGATGACTAAATATATATCCAGTCATACAAGTTCACCTACAGCTGAAAACATCCTACTAACAACTGCCTAAATGGACCTACCTGTCAGAAAGGTTTTGCAGTGATTCCATAGCTTGTGTAGAAACTGCCACCTCCAAGACCCGAACTTGTCAAAGAACGCCTATATATCTAATGTGATCGTCCTCGTGATGTAATTATTTTCTAATGCTTCAATGATTCTCTGAGTAATGACAGTCTTCAAATTAACTTTTAAATTACTTACGTAAAATAAGAAGATAAACAAAGGAAGATTAATTATATATAGATCTGCCTCAATTTCACAGCAATGAGATATTTGTCACTTGAAGAGATGACGCAATAAATATTCTATTCACACCAGCTAACATTCGACAAAGCGCCGTATTAAACTGTAAAGAGATAATATGTCGCCATTAACTAATCACTCTTCTACTATTAATAAAACAAAGCGCTTGTTTTATTCTAAGAAACATACTTTTCATGCAATGTGGAGATAGACAACGAGGAAAATTTTGTTAAAAAACTGATTTCGCTCTTTAAAGGAAGCATTTGATTTTATTCGGCATATCAAATCAGTATGGGTCATTTAAGGCTGAAATTTAAGTTTTATTTGGATCTTTGAACTAATATAAATATGGTGTAATTTTGTTCTGCTTTCACAATTGAATACATGGTAGATTATATTCAGAATTTATATATATGTTTATGTGGGCATACTAGAAGCGTTGAAGTACGTTATATTATTTTAGTCTTGTTGTATTTTAGAATAATTTTTTTTTCATTAAGAAATTACAGAATATTTGGAAAGAGTTAGTCATTTTGACTGAGGTACTTTTGGTAAATTTACTATCGATATATATTGTTGATAATTCTTTAATATGAAAATGCAGTGCTGATTTTTTTATATTATCTTTATACATTTATAGGGATTCGTTTTTGTTTGGGGGTCATTTGTCCATAGCTGGGTGACGAGCAGGTGCTACCACACTAGTTTCAGGTGGACTTGGGAACACTAACTCTTAAGAAGTGGTTCCATGCTTAAAACTGGAATCTTCATTACGAAACGAGAAACAATTATTTATATAAGGAATTGGTATTTTTGAAGAAGAGGTAGCATATAACATTATTTAATGCTTTGGCTAAAAGTTCTATTTTATTCTGTGTTAAAACTCATAATTCTTGCTGAATTTTAAAATAGCATAATTCGAGTAGAATTTTTTCCATCAATTCTTATATCGTATGGTTCTACTATTTCTCTTCTGATGATCGGCAATGGAACCTTGCTTGTTTTTGATACAATGTTCGTTCACGAGGGAGATGTACTCTACTGATTCGATCTTCTTTAATAATTTTGAATTGTTTGTTTATTTGGAAAAGGAAGTAGGATAATTCCCCATTGCCAACGTCACGTTTTTAAATTCATAACCATCTTTTTACTTAATTCTCTCAAAGACTAGAATTTCCGTAACTAATGGTAGTTGATTTTATAAGCGCCGCTTAGATGTGGCACAAAGCCAAAAGAATGGGACATCCAGTGCGCATCGAACTCACTACTCAGTTGCAACTAGTTCCAGTAAGACAAGCTTGCTAATCATTACACAACGTCGAGGTGCACTAGTAACTTGTGATAGTGAGAGAAGAAATACATATGTTCGATACAGACTAGGTCGGACTGAGACTCGGCTGGGTGGCTACAGTTTATAATATAACAGTTTGCAAACATGAAAGAAAAGCAATTTAAAAAATATACTAGATTTTTATTATTCATAGTTAACAAGACGACTATTAGTAAATCATATTTACTACGAACACTGAATGTCTATGAACGAAAGAGAAACATGTGGCAGTATAAAAATACGTACCCCTCTATGAAAGAAATATTCTAAAATCAATATTTGATGTTGCCGCCTAGATATTTTATTACTGCTCGCATTCATAAAAACAATGAGCTCACTAAATTTGCACAGTCACTGGAATGTTTTTCCACCCCATCAATATGCAGTCTTTCAATACTTACTGTATAAATACAATGCACATTTTTCCTTTGGTCACCTAAAACTAGTATAACTCAACCGTTTTCCCCTATGGAAAACATGAAATGGTTTCGTTATTTCAGGAGAAAACAGCATAAAAAATAGTATATACCATTTGAAGTATATATTTGTTTATCATGATTCCTATAGTAAACATAATTTATCGGATAACCGATTTAATGTAAAAAACAATATTTTTGTCAAATTTATTGGCAATACAAAAAATCATATTCTTTGTTTATGAGACTACACGTCAAGGTTTCCATTAAAAAAATTAAAAATATTAAAAAATTCAAAGAACAATAAACATAACGAATATTACGTGTATTATAATCTATAACAATAAACGGCAAAGTCTGTCTGTCCGCGTATCTGAAACATTTCTAACTCGGGCCACATTTGATTTACATAGATATTATGAACTGAGCTTAATTGAGGATCCACTGAATTTGCGATTTGACTCAAATTTTTACCAGAATTGAAATTTCGGGCCAAATCGATCTTAGTACCGCAACTGGACATATCCAGTATCCAGTATCAGCCTTAATGTGAGTTTTTGACGTTCTATGGAAATTGAAAAGTTTTGTAGATTTTCACCTGGTTTACCGTTCACATGAGACATTTTAAACAGAAACTTCCAGAAGGCCTTCCTTTGAGAACAAAATCCATCTCAATTACCTTCCTGTCTACTTTGCATGGTCTTTTATTTTTGTAATAGTTTTACTTTTCTCTTTTTCTTGGACAAGTCTGGATGAGAGTGTGTGGGAGAGAGTAGTATTTACTGAGAAAGAAGGAAAACTCCTTACTTTATTAGGTGTCTCTTTAGTAACTTTCGCAGGTGAATTTGGGGCAGATTGTGTCTTGATGTTAACCAGGATGCATTTTGATCTGCGTGAATCTGCTTTTCTTTCGTTATGATTTGTTGCATTTTCTCCCTCGTCCTTCTCTTCTTTCCTCCTCTTTTTCAACGACGAGGAACGAGGAGGAAGCATTTCTTCAAATTCTATGTTAATTTTCAGCTGCTGCTCTCTCTCACGATGATGTTCCTTCTTAGGGGGCAGTTGTTTCATTTTTCTAGTGCTGACTCTCTTTTGCTGGGATATCATGCTGAGGATGAGGAGGTGGAGCAGAAAATTTTGACATTTCTTTTTAATTTGTCAAATGAATATTATCTGGTGTCATCAAGAATGTTTTTTGGGGGGGGCGATAACAAAAAAAAACCCAGAAGGTGAAACGTGATCCATAAATGTCAGTCGTTTGAACACTTGGTTTTACTTAAAATATATTGTTATAGAAATTGAATTTAAATAATTTCAACAAAGTTTTAACTTTGATTGTTTATTTTTGTCAAGATGTTTTCTTTTATTTTATCAAAATTTACTGCTTTTCTTTTCTTTTATATTTTATGAATCATTTATCGTACCTAGTTTCAGAATACTTGTTAAACTCATACATGTCTATGTTAATTGGAAACAACTATGATCAATTCTGAAATAGATCAACATTTTACTGACCAGAAACTATTCTCAGAAAGACAGTACGATATGCTAACGACTATCACTGAGTACATACACCAGGCGCTCTGGTGATGCTCGAGCTGTTTCCCCGAATATCTCCAAAGCAATTAATATGGTCTGGCACGCTGGCAATCTGCACAAAATACGAGGTTATGGTATCACTAGACGATTGCCTAGTTTGATCCAATCTTTCCTATCAAATCACATAATGAAGGTTGTTTGAACGGGCATGTCTCCACATCCTACCACAAGAAAGCTGGTGTCCCTCAGGTCTCTATCCTAAGCCCGACGCTTTTTCTGATCTTCATAAATCTCCATGACCTGATCAAATCACAAATAGGCTTCTACGATGAAGACACGACCATTTACTTCCGCATCAGTAAAAATCTGGCAAGCCGGACAAACTGCCGATCATGAGAAGGACCGCCACTCTGTGGTAGAGTGGGGTAAGAAATGGCTTGTAATTTTCAATGCATTTAAATTGAAGCTGCTATCAGACATTACAAGCAGTCTCTGCTGCTTCCATAAGCATCGACCAAGCGAGTCTTCCTGAAAGTAATACAATGTACCTCGTCGGCTTCAACCTCTCTTCCGAGCTCCAGTGGAACCATTACATTGAAACAATAGCTGAATCCACTGCTAGGAATAATGGATCAGTGTGTCGTGTCAGGATGTTTTACCGCCTGAGTCAATCTTGCACACGTACAAATCAACCACCAGACCGTGCATAGAATACTGTTGTCATATCTGCTCGGACGAACTTAAGTCATTGGTGGCCTTCTTTACAAGAATTTACTCGAGCAACCAGACTGGCAACTAAGTCCCACCATTTCACTACCAAATGCAGCCGACACTTCTACTCCATCATTTTCTTTTCTCGCATTTCACGCCCATGGAACTCCCTTCCGTATACTTGCTTTCCTGACGGTTACAACCTCCTGGAATTAAAGTGCAATTTCAATTCCTATCTCTTATTCAGTTGACTCTAGTCCTTCTCTCGTCCTTTCTACATCACCCCGTGTATCTTATTTTTCATTTTTCACTCTACATTCTTAACGGTCTTCACATCTATATTACCAATCTTCTCTTGCCCATTCTTACACAACCCTGTAACTGGTTGTGCATTCTCTTCGCTCTCCTCTGGCTTAAACTTTCACTTCTCTCTTATGAAACCCCTGCGTATCAGTGGCGGTGCCGGCTTGCTTGGGGTGAAACTATAAAAAACAATGATATTAACATGCTTTATATATATATATATATATATATATATTATTTCTCAACTATGTGCCTTATTATTTCACCCTTCAGTTTTTGGCGTGTTGGTATAGACTCAAATGGAAGAAATCTAACGGTGCGGCCAATTGAAATCAGTATTTCAAGAGAAGATACGACCTGTGAACTTCTCATTCAATAAAGCCAAACGGACTTCCATTTTCTTAAGAGGATTTCATAACTTTCACACGTTGTTTGATTGTTAATCCTTCCATGGTTGAAACCGCCAAAGACTGTAGTTGTTAAATCTGAAATAAATTGAAAAAAGCATTACACGCTTAAACTTGATTAACATATAAAATCGGTCTAAGTTTTTGGAACAATTTATATATATAGTTGTGGAGAAAGTTATTCAACCCCAACTATAATTAAAATAAAGCTATAATAACGCAAACATTCATGAACACCTCATGTACATTTTTAAAAGTAATGCAAGAATATGCAATGATGCCAAAAACCTTATTTCATTTTTAATTCAAACAATAACCCAACAACACATCAAAAGATATTTCACCTGGTATAACATTATTTGCCTTCTTGCCTCAGTAACCAATTGTGTAAACTTTTTTCGTCATTATTGTCTTTAAACCTTTTTTTATTGTTCCTTACATGATCACTTCATACACTGATGCATATTTTGCTCCATTCTTATTTAGTAATAGCTTCGAGTTCCTCCAAATTCCAAAGACTTGAATCTATTATTTTTTCTTTAAATATTTTCATAATATTTCAATGGGGTTTCGATCAGGACTTGTTCTTACTACGGCAATATCTTACTTTGCTGCCGTTTGTGTATATTGTAACCGTTCATGCTAACATGTCATATTGAAGGAAGTAGAGACATAGAATAACATCAAGTTATCTAATTATTTTGAGTCATTTGATGGTAGAACTGATAAATAATGATGGTAGTGAATTGTTCCTTAAAGCTGTAAAGGAGAGAAAATGTGGAGAGTAATGAACGCCGATTTTTAGAAGTGACAAGGCACATAATAATTTATAAAGGTGTGTACGCATAGTGTATCACTGATCAAGAGGAAAGTAGAATCGGCGACCAGGTTCAAATTCCGACATAGATTATTCCATTCCATTTAATTCTCTTGTTTTTGGAAATGGAGCTATCCGTAGTAGGCTGATCTCTTCAGCCTTGAGTGGTAATAATTCTAGAAGAAGAACTATTTCGAGTTCAGAATTCTGGAGAAGATAACGGTAAATCATTACACTAATTTCTCAATGAGTTATGTCAACTCAAATAGGATAACGAATAAATCCAGGAACCGAGATTCTTGATCGATTGCACATTGAAGAATGTTGCACAGTAAGATATGCACAGTAACCTAAAATATCAACTTCACAGTTACACTCGGAAGATCTAATTTCTGTTAATCTGTTACTCACGTTTTCGTAACAGTGCCCGTTGAAGGGCAAAACACTTTCTCTTCCTTCTCGTAGGTGTGATTTAAATAACAGAGAACTAAATTCCTTGTTTCCGCTAGGTCTAACCTTCCTAACTATCATGCCACTTACATAGTCAACCACCTACATTCTCTCTGCAATCGATCGGTGAAAAATAAATTTCACTGAAGTAGCTTTTTCAAGTAAACCACTGCTCTGTGGAACAGATTCCCAAGAGGATGTTTACCGATCACTAGAGTATTAAACTCTTCAAACCTAGATTTTAACTGTTATTTCCTCCGTTTATCTTATACACTACCCCTTCACGTATCCCCGCTACATTGACTGATATATCATTATAGTAGAATTAAGAATTTGCAGTTTGGATCATATGTAATATGCCGATTGTTACTTGGATACAGTTTAGACGCCAGAAAAAATCTATACTCACCTCCTTGGATACACTGAAAAAGAGACAAACCGAAAATCTCATTCTGTCTCGACGCCAACGAAATGTTTACTTTATTGGAATGAAAGCCTAGAATTATTTTCGGGATTTCTACTTCAATTTATCTTTGTTTCTTTCGTCTTGTTCGGCCATTTTGTGTTTCATGTCTCTGCCCTCCATTTGCTCAATCCATTCGCGTATCTTCACAATGCATATATTTTTTTTTTATTTTCGGACAGTCCCTTTTATCTTGCAATCTGTGTCAATGAACCAATATTTTATGTAGCAAGACGATTCACCTCTGGGCCATTACGCATTTTCAATAATCTAAGTGCCTTTCTCGCCATGAAGCGAAGAACGGTTCAAATAATGCATTAAGATCTTGCTTTCCCGTGCACAATGCTTTCTTCAGGGTCTCTGTCATTCTATACCGTACTTTTAAACTAAAGATCGACACCGATTATTAAAATCACTGCGCGTCTCTCAAAAGTTAACAATTTTGATATTATATCTACATTCTCTTAGATTCTCTCATAATGGTCAAAAGTTTTAACAAGAACTTTTGCATTGAACCCACAAACTTCTAAAGTTTTCAGAATATAATAATATTTATATGGTAAATTAGAATTCCGACTGAATTATTTTCACTTTTTCACAAAAACACATTTTCTTGTTTTTTTTTTTTTTAATCATTTCACACCGAGCAAGGCAAAAACGCCACTGATGTGCAGGGGGTTACATAAATGTAAAGAGATTAATTACAAAAGAGTGAGGAGTACAAGCTAGTTAGAAAGGAACAATAGAAAGCTGAGAAAGCAGGTGCAATGACAGGTACATGGGCGGAGAGAAAGGGAAGGTTATACAGGGGAGGGGAGAGAGCTAGAGGCCAGTGGTTAGTAGGTGAATATTAACTTTGCTTTTAAATTTCTGGAGGTCGTAGCCGTCAGGAAAGCAAGATATAAATTGTTGTTTTGTGACGAAAAGACAGCAAAAAATTGGTCATATTATACACAAGAACACATTATCCGAAGTTTTTACTTAAAATGTCTATGTGAAACTGAAATATTACTAATATACTCAGCACAATAGATAATAAGCACAATAGAGATAGGCGTTGATAAAGATTTGTTTAGAAAATATGTTTAATATGCCTGCAATATTTGTTTCTCTCTTCATTCTTAATGTCGGTGAGATTTCTTTTTCTCACCATTGTTAATGAAAAACAAAATTTTTATTTTTATTTACTAGTTTATTAATATATATTTCTCATATTAAACAGAAAAGTATGATGGATTAATTAATACCTTAGAATGTATTACCGGTTACGTACAGAGATAATATTAGAAATTAAGAAATAGCAGAACAGACTGAGCCTTACAACATTAATTGGCAATCAATCTATGAGGACGAAAACCCGAATATTTGAAATTAAGATTTCAAAAGAAAATTCGAAGGTATATGCAATGGTTAAACGCTAAGTTCATTTCTATTCTTTAATATCGTGAAAAGCTAAATATTTTAGTGAAATATATGTACGATATTGATATTTTAATGGATAAATGCTTTTGAAAAAACATTAAATAGAGATGATTGTACTACATGCTGTAATTTATTTCATGGTTTTATCGTGAGAAACGTGTTCGTATCTTATTTTAATCATTTCACTCCAAGCCTGGCAATAATATAACTAAAACGCAGGGATTACTAAAAGTGAAAGTGAAAGAAATTAATGGAACATGGTTAAGAAGGGAAGAAGATGGCTAAACTTAACTTTTGGAGATTGCAGGTGGCAGAGAATCAAGAAATGGAAAGCGAGTTCCACAAGAAAGAAGTGATAGAAAAGAAACTATTAAAATATTACTTACGGTTGGATCTTACTAATTCAACAGTATAACGGTGAGATCTAGTTGTCACTCTAGTGCCACGTTTACATTCGTGAAATAGAGGATCTAAGGAAAGAAGCGCATCAGAACATGTGTTATTTGCTGAAAAGACATAAATAAATCACGTAACGTTGATGAGAAAGTGATAGGTCGAGATGTTTCATCAGAATCGATTACAGTACAAGAAAATTAGGTACGATTTGGAAAGGCATGAATCGATCTTGTAAACTCACGTCTAACAAGCATCGTTCGAATTGAGAGTTTTTGTTCTCCTAGAGCTCTTTCAATCATATTGATAGAGTTCACTCTATTTTTCTGTTTACCCATAGGTGCTAGAAGAAGAAATATGTGCATACCTTTCCAGAGGGGCATTTGTGCGTAAGTGAACGCAAACGAAACAGCTCTCAGAGTTCTTAACTCTGGTTGTTATCGATTATTCTACCTGTACAATTATCCTATTATTACGACACGTTCACCCATTTCCAAACTGACCAGGCTTGATGTTGCTTAACTTCGATGATCAGACACGAACTGCTTTTTTGACAAAAAGGCTGGTATGAATTTAGGGATTTTCGTCTTCTAGATGGGTTGGCGACTAAGGTTGTAAAGCCCAGTCTGTTCCACTATTTACCCATAATTCAGGGCTAGAAGAAATAGTTTCATACCCATGGCCAAAACGAAATAGACGACAACGAGAGAAGTTGGATTAAAGTAAGTGGATTGTGTTGTTGATTCTTTTAAAATCTTTTTTCAGAATTTAAATGATAGGTCACATGAAAATAGATATCGATTCTGTTCTCAAGAAGAATACGAGAATAATTGTATTTTTTGACGAAGACGTTTTATGAGAAATGCAAAAACACGAGCTGCAGGCTAATTACTATATTCATGCAATATTTTCTCCTTCACGGATTTCAAAACTGAAGATAGTTTCAAAGACACCAAAATATCGCAGGGTTCATCCTCTCTCGTTATTAAAAAAACAGAAAATTGTTGTCCATCATTAGAAGACATGTATGTGAGAATGGAACACAAACAATGTTTTCTGGGACAAAAAAAATATACGTAATGTTAAAGTTGAAACAGTACAAAAAATTTTACAATATCAACGAATGAATGTTACAGAATCACAAGGAGCCCATATTATAGGATAAAATATTTATATATATTGACTTATTTTTCTTTGGATTTTATTCCGAAGGTGAATCAGGAAAGTTTTGTTTTAACATATTTTCGCTCAATTTCCTAGCACTGTAATGAAGTTTTCCTCATAATTTTCTCTAAATATTTTCATTGTAATTGGTCTGATGAAATAGATTGGCATAAAATTGATGTCATTTTAAATTTGAAATGGCTATATATAACTGTAAGTTCTATGCTAACAGTTTCTTCCCTCGAAGTTATCGATTGAAGAACTCTCTTGCGATTCCATTCTTTTCAGCCAACTTTGATCTACAAATACTTTTTTAATCATATCAAGCAAGCAAGGCGGTACCGTCACTGATGTGCAGGGGGCTACATAAGAGAGTAAAAGCTTAGGCAGAAGGAGATCGAAGAGAAAAACGAACCAGTTACATCGGGTGTCAGAGAAAAGGCAAGAGAAGGAGTGAAGACAGTTGCAAATATAGAAGCAAAGGAAAAGAGCAAGATACACGGGGTGATGTAGAGAGGACTGGAATCAAGTGGAGACGAGATGGGAATTGACATTGCATTTAAATTCCTGAAGGTTGTAGCCGTCAGGAAAGCAAGTATGAAGATTGGAAATGCTAGTGGAGAAGAATGTTCTCCAGGCAGGGAGTTTAAGAAAAGAAATTATCAGAATAGTATTTTCGATTACGTTTAGCTATTTCAGAAAAATAAATAAATGAAAAAAAAAAGAGGAGAACTGCAAAGGATAAGACAAAAATTAACCGTACTTTTGTCATTATATAATTTTAGATAAGGTATGAATAATTTTTGGCTCTCCTTTGTATTTGAAGACCAATAGTACGTTTATATTCATGCGGTTAATTTCGGAAGGAGGAGGGCTCATTAGAATTGTTGCTCAGAATATATCTGTACAACAGACACTAGACAGATGTGAGAAAATGACTGTTGTCAAGGTTAGGATCGATAACTTTACTGAACTTTCTTCTGATTTTGCAGATAATTAATAACCTTAGAGATAATCAATAAATAACGTGTAGTTATTCAATATTAATTATTAGTTTAAAAATAATAATAAAAAATAATATTGATAATAAATAATAATCCTTATGTACATAAAAAATTAAAAAAATCAAATAATAATAATAATCAATATAGTAATAATTATAACATACTTTAAGTATGTACACGGTATCACCCATCATCATCAATTTCATCAAACAATGTATGTAGATATGGAAAACAATCCTTTACCTCAATCATATAAATGGAACCTATAAGTCTGGTGAAATAAACATCAAAAGAGATATATTTCAAGGTGACTCTTCGTCTCCCTTACTGTTTTGCATATCATTGATAGCATTAACCAGTCAACTTAACAATAATGAACTTGAATGTCTACTGCAAACTGTAAAAATCTTCAGTTAAGACATTGGAATGAAATTCAATTTGAATAAATGTGCTAAAGCTACAGTTTACGAGGATCGCTACAACAAACATTCTAAGTTATCTTAGACCCTGCTGTAAGAATAAAAGATTTTGAGCCAGAAGAAGCATATAAATACCAAGGTGTAAATGAGAGTGAAAAAACTCACCATAAAAAAATGAAAGAAATAGTGTGTAAAGATTATTATAAAAGGCTACGTCTGATATTAAAAAGTGAATTGAATTCTCAGAACAGAATTATAGCAATTAATAGGTTTGCCTTCCCAGTGGTCTAATATAGTTTCAACATCTTGAACTGGACTCTAAACGACATCAGGCGAATGGATTCTAAAACAAGTCCGCTTCTTTCTAAAAATAAGTTGCATCATCCAAATGCTAATGTAGACCGTCTATACATACCCCGTAAAGAAGGTGGAAGAGGTCTTATTCAGTTAGAATTGCCATACAAGACATCACTTAAATGCTTACTAACATACATAGAAACAGCAAGAGAATGGATGATACAATTAGTTAAAAACATGAAAAGAGAAAGAAAAAATATTCAATAATGAAAGAAAGCGTGCAAACAAGATTTACATTTAGTAGAATCTGTAAAAATACAAACAGAAGCCATGACCCAACTATTGCGGCAAATAATATGAAAAAGAAAGCTAAGGATAAAGCTCTTAAACAGATGAAACAACGCTGGCAAGACAAACCTTTGCATGGCCAACATCCAGAAGCTGAGGACAATATACTGAATTTTTTTTTTCAATTAATAAAGGGTTCAATTCAGAATTCCCTTTCGGTCACCCCTATCGATATACACATGATGAAGTGTAGTGAGCACAACAACAGAAACGTTGCTATACCAACCACAAAAATGAGGACAATAATCTGAATATATAATTTAGATAATGTTCAAACATCCCTGAAATCCAAATAGAAATTACTTAATTTTATTTCGCATTAATTACATGTACTGAAATAAGGGTTAGGTCGTACTTAACTTCATAACTAAATAACCTGATTGATTCATATTTAAGATACAAGTATATTTTCCATCTACATCGGCTTGTTTTTTTTATTATTATTATTTCCGAAAGTATATGTTCCCTAAGTAGAGGAATGGCACAATAAAATCGACCAACACCGCTAATTTCGGTATTAGCCGCTAATCAAACCACCCCGATGATTGCCCGCTTTGTTTAAAGTGGCTACCACTTTCGTGTTCAATACAGTAACTTGCTAGATGCAGTTGGCTGATACGTGCCATGACTGGCCAAGAGAAAGAAAAATTCTAAGTGGTCAGAAGTTGTAAGGGCGAACGGCGATTTCTGGCAGATTCAGATTTGCAGCGACCGCAACTCCTGCAATGAAAAGACGGTACCCTGTGGGTCAAGGTCTAAGCCATCAAGTACAAATTTTTACGCAATACGGTGATGGCAGTCAGTGTTGAGTAAGACTGGAGATACCCGTGTGATCCGATCGAATTGCTTGCTGTTCAAACTCAAGCACTCTGATGAGAGGTTGAATTGAGAAACAGATATTTCATCCGTAATGATGCAACGCGTCCTGACTCTGTAATGCTGTGAATTTAATATCAAGTACTTTAAATTTTAAATATATCTAACAATTAACACCATAATATATATATATATATATATATATATATATATATATATATATATAAATTGAGGTTTCATATTTGGGGAATAGCTATTTCAACAAGCATGGTTAATAAAGGAAATGGGAAGGAATGTTGTTTAAGAAAAGGTGAAGAAGAGAAAGGAAGGAAAATAGTAGCACTCTTAAGCTGAGAGGGAAAATCAGCAATTTGCCCTAGAGGTCGAGGGTAACCGGTAGCAATAAACTAAAGTGTTTCCAAATTTCAATTATAGTAAATATAAAGAATAGGCTAAAAATATATGGATGAAACTGGAAGAGATTCAATAATTTAACCTTTTTGAAGAAACTAAAATTTACTCAGATGAAGACACTTGCTATTTAAATCGTGATGTTGGTTAAGAAGTGAATTCAGACATTTATATTTTAATATCCTAATTTTTTCTGTTAAGCACAGATGACCTTTATCACTCAGACTATTTTGAATATGAGCAGAGCCTAGTAACTACTAATCCATCTTTGAATTTAGGATTTTTTCCTTCAGTTGTCAGTATTTTTTTAATGGGCTGTCTGAACAATGCATGCCTGTAGTGGGCATGTTGAAATAGGTATTCCCCAAATGTAAAATCTGAATTTACTTATGAAATAAATAAATATCTAGTCTGTAAATTAATTTTACATCGAGATCTTTGTTGGATCCGTTTTAATATTGGACTTATATTAACTGGATCCATTGATATTATTTACCTATCTTTTCCTGGATTAATTAGTACAAGCACACGCACACATATATATACAAAATTAATAGACAAAACTTGTCTGTATTATTTAATGAAACCTTCATTAATATATATATATATATATTAATGAAGGTTTCATTAATATATATATATATATATATATATATATATATATATATATATTAATGAAGGTTTCATTAAATAATACAGACAAGTTTTGTCTATTAATTTTGTGTAGGATCCGTTCGTACCGTCTGATATACCTGATGGTGATATCGTTGAAAGACAACAAAAAATCACAGTAATTGTTGATAAGCCATTATCAAAGAATAAATATTAACACACAGTAAACATAGAACATTTAAGTTATTAACAATAAAGAGAATTAAATTGAAAATATAAGTCCATCCCTACCGTGGCGGATGGCCGAAGACAGTGACAAAATAGTGGCGTTGTGGTCCCTGATCTGATTACAGGCATTTGAGTACGTTATTGGAAATATCAAAATTGATCGTATTCAAACCAGGTTTAAACTGTTTAATGTACATTGCTTATTAAACAGTTTAAGCTGGAAGTTAACAAATAACCCTATTTTCGTTGCAATACAACTGAGCCTTCCGGAGAAATAAATGATCGCAGAAAAACAAACTTTTTCATAATTTGTTGCGCACCCGGTGTGTCAATTTTAATTCTTTTTATCATATTAAATCATGAGGTCTTGATCTAAAAGTACCTCGTTTTTAGTTGAGTTTGAGTGAAACATCTCAGAGAAATCCATACAAGTGCACAAAAAACACCTTAAATAATGCATGTTCTAAATTTTTGATGAACTCTGTATATTGATTTAAAAGTTTTTGTGTACTTCAACGTTTCGGGCCTTGATCTACAAGTTACCTGATTTTAGTTGAATTCACATTACGAAGAGTTCGCAAAAACTAAGCGTTCCGGTGATTTCTTTCATACCATGTAAATCGTCTCGAAAAAAAAATACGTAAAATACCGGCCTTAATAATTAGGCCTCCCCAGTGTTTTAAAAATAATTAAGTATTTCATAAAAATCTTTTAGTATTTATTGCCAAAAAAAGAATTGTCAATAAAAATAGAATGGTGCTTTTGTTAATATTGCACAATAACATATGAATCAACTGAATTTATAAATATTTAATAATTACATATATTGCAGTTTCATCAATAAAACAAGGAAATAAATTTAGTGTGATTCGGACGAGATCGTCTTTGCTTTCTAGCCTTGTAAAATTTTGCAAGGTAATAATAACAGAAGAAGCATTCTATTTTCATTTGACAATAAATACTAAGAAGTAGTATGAAATGCATAATTTATTTTAAAATCTTAGATTACCTAATAATTATGGTCAGTAGTATATATATATATATATATATATATATATATATATATATATATATATATAATGAATTAAATGTAGATTGCGACACGGAAATGTCTGTGTTTCGAGATAGATTCTCATCATCAGGCAATGTTTGATTTTGATTGTGCAGAGAAATCATCTGCACAACCAACATCAAACATTGCCTGATGATGAGAATGTATTTCGAAACAAAGAAGTTTCCGTGTCGCAATCTACAATTAATTCATAACTATATGATTTTATTAGGCTCTATAATAATTATTATATTGAGCACTGTTCATAACAAAATAAATGCCGGAGCACTCAGAAAAAAAAAAAGAAAACCTTGGGTCCTCTTCACTTGGAATAATATATATATATATATTGTTTATATTCGCAAAAACCTTCGCTCAGTTGGCACGATATTCCGACAGATAAACGTCTTACGATAACAGATATTAATTATTAAAAATTAAACCAGAAAAAATCTTTTAAGTAGAAAACATGTAGGCAATATTTTCATTAGTAGGATTAAGACATGTGAAAGATATCTTAAAATATGAGATTTCTTGTCGGATATTTTAATCAGATAAATAGAAAGGAAATTTAATAAATTTCATATATACAAGTGCGTCTACTTAAATTAATATTAAAAACACACGCATACATACGCATCTCTTACTAAATACATATATTTGTGTCTGTTAATGTATATCAATTTAGCTAATCATTTGATTGATAGTCGTTAACGAGAAAATAAATAAATTCTATTTTTTTTTAATTCTAGAAAACATATAACGAATATACATTAAATATATTTTCAGTTGCAGGAGACATATGCTTGAAATAATTAATGTGCTTACAAAATAATAATAATAATAATAATAATAATAATAATAATAATATTAAGATGCATCATCCAAAGGCTGATGTAGACTGTCTATATATACCCCATAAAGAATGTGGAATAGGTCTTATTCAGCTAGAATTTTCATACAAGGCAACAACTAATGGCTTACTAACATACATGGAAACAGCAAAGAATTGGATGATACAATGAGTCAAACACCATGAAAACAAAGATAAATTATTCAATAATGTAGGAAGGCAGTAAATACAAACAAGATTTACATTTAGTAGACCCTGTAGAAAAGCAAGACCCAACTATTGCGGCCAAAAATATAGCAAATAAAGCCAAGGATAAAGCTCTAGAACAGATGAAACAACTCCGGCAATCCTCTGCATGGCCAATATCCTGAATGTGCTAATTAATCCGCTGTTGATAAAAATACTCATCGATGGTTACGTGCATCTGGATTAAAGTCTGAAACTGAAGGTAATGTTCTTGCAGTGAAAAACCAAATGTCTTTTCATTAGGAACTTTCAGGCAAATATTATACATAATAATGTGGATCCAAAATGCAGAATCTGTGATAAATTTCAAGAAATAAAAGAACATCTAATCTCAGGATGTTCTGTACTTGCCCCAAATAAATATAAAATCGTCACGATAGCGTAGGGCAATATTTACACTGGACAAAGTGCAAACACTATGGAAAATATGTATACAAACACTTGTATGAATATCACACTGCACCAGTTCCAGATATAGAAGATGTCACCATCGTATGGGATTACACCATCTACACAGACAAAACAATTGAAGCAAATAGGCCGGACATTATTGTAAAAAACCAAAAAGTAAAAACTTGACTATTAATAAATATGGTTTGTCTAGCAGATTGTAACATAGCAACCAAGGAATTTGAAAAACTGTCAAAATATAAAGACCTGGAACCTAAAATAGAAATAAAAAGTTGAAAACAAGAATCGTACCAGTGATAATAGGTGCACTTGGGATGATAAAAATGAAACAACACAACAGAATCCCTGGAATCTCCAGTTTTCTTAGGTACAGCACACACACTCAGGGAAACTTTGTCTATGAAAAGCAAGGGACATTAGAAAGATAGGAAAAACATAAAATGGAGCCAGAACAACACACCACAACCTGCCTCAGGTTTTCCTGCAGATATGGTAGGTAGTGCGACCATAGCAGAAAATAATTATGATAAAAAATGAAATAATAATAATAATAGTGATAATTACATTACAAACTCAATCTCAGAAAAATCAATGCTAATCGCCCGGAAATCGTGATAAAGATCACAAGAACAGAATGTGCTTTCTTATTGACATGGCAGTCCCTGTAATTTTTAATGTACCTTTGAAGTTCATCTAAAAACTATGAAAATACAATGATCTGGAAATTGAACTTTAGAAAGATGTGGCACGTGAAGTACATAAACATTTCAGTTTTAGTTGGAGCTCTCGGTGTAATATAACAATCTGGCCCCACCCGAGGAAGGCTGATGCAAGCGAGGGTGTTTCCGGTCGTTGAAAGGAACGGATGTCGTTTGACCTTATTTCCGGCAGCAGCGGAAATAACTACAGAGGCAAACAGAACAGGTGTCTCTGAGAATTACGTGGGCGTGCGTGGGCGAGGCAAAACCGGAAGAAAAAGTCCCGGTTCTGGAAAATTATAAAAAGACCTCGGCACACGGATTCGCCAGTAGAGGAGCAACAGAGATCGGCCGGTGAAGAGAGACACAACAGATAAGACTACACTCCCGTCAACCCATTAGAAGCGCGCTCTCTCAATTCTCTGTTCCCTATTCTACACGGTTCATCGTCATTAATAAAAATATAACTTTATATTTTTATATATATGCGTGTTTGTTGTTTGTCGATATATAACATCGGATTGATTAGAAAAATGTTCCCATAGACTTTGGAAAATCTGCAGACTTTATGGAAACTGCAAGAAATTGGCATGAATATCACACAGATCCGGAAAAAAGTAGAGGAACTGTAACCATTTCATGGGAATTTACAATACACACAGACATAACAATGAAAGATAATCTCCCATACAAAGTGATTATATTTTTTTATCGATAGCAAGGGGAGCAGATAGATTTAAACTATTTCCAAAATATATTTAAGCGTAAGTGAATGCAGCGAACTCAAGTGAAATTCAAACTCGGCTCTTCAATTTCAACTGGTTAGCCTTTATCTATGAAACCAACCATATATTGTGAAAAAAAAATAATAATAATGTGTGTTATCTTAGTATTTTAAATTTTTTAAACAAAAATGATCAGTAGAAAATGTCATGAATCCATTTCTGACCTTTAGGATATTTGGGACACTGTAGGAAATGTGAATACAACAGAAATCAAAAGAAACAATAATAACAATAATAATAATACGAGAAGAAGAAGAAGAATAAAAAGAAGAACAAGAAGAAGAAGAACTTATGTCCCGTGTACCAGAAAGATAGAGGTCAGAATAAAAGAAAATATGCTTTAACGCTATTTTTCATACAATATCCAACCGAAGAGTATATCTAGGCAGAGTGTTAGTATATGATATTATTTTATGTCCGTAAGAAGAGGAACTAATGAGAGCAGATTATGAGAAATGGTAGAATAAATAAAGCTTGCCTATAGGCTATAAGATGTTACGACTTTACTGATAGGGGATACATCATTTTGAAATATTTTTCATAGAAGAACACATATCAAAAATAATAGAAATTTTTTCATACTTTTTTTTTAATAGAAAAGAAATAAGGAGCATTCAATCTCATGCACAGAAAAATAGCGTAAGCCTGAGGTAAAGAGAAACTGAAAAGAAATAAGTTTGAAGCAAAATATTTTGAAGGAAATCCGTGAGATATAAAATGGTAAATGCCGATGAGAAGTAAAACAGGGTAGAGAACAAACTAGATACAACAGTTAACAGACATGAGATAATCAGAATTGATTCGTTTTCTACTGTTTATCCATCCCGTTCAGGTTATTTAAAACCAGAAAATGTTTTAAGATTACGAGAATTTTTTTATATACGTATTTAGTGATACATGTCTTGCTAATTAACTGATAGCTGGAAAAAAGAAGCTGACCCACACCATTTGCAAAGATATTTGCCCGTAAGTGAATATAATGAACCTAACCGAAATTAAAAAAATCAGTCAGATAAATGCCGTACGCAACACACTTTTGGGCGATCATGATTCGAAATAGACATGACTGACTTAGCAGACTGCCCCACACTAGGTTGCCATTGCTTTCTGCGGTAGACTAGTTACCAGACAAGATTACAGAACCTAATCTGTCCTGTTATTTAACACATAACTGGAAGGAAGGGATCAATAAATTTCCCAAGGGTATTTGCAAGAAAGTGAATGCAGGGCATTCATCTGAAATTCGAATTTCTCCTTCCGAGTCGATATCCAGAGTACCGCAATCGTCTCTCCTATTAACAATTTCGATCTATTATCTATTACATCCCTCTCAACTCTAAGATTATAACACATGGTATTCTCGAGCGGCACTCATCTCGATATTGACGAGACTGCTTTACGACGGAAACTAGTGTTTTAGCGGGACGTTTTAGAGTCGTGTTTCGTTACTTATGACATATAGTGTAAGTGTAAAAGAAAAACTAAAATTCTGCGTGCCACCCATAGTAAGTCCCTTCTGTGACAGGTGTCACAAATCCAACCTTCTTGCAACAGCGAAAATCGCACTTTCGCTCAGGAACTCGAAAATTTTGTTTTCTCTCTCAAAGCTCGAAAATTCTTCCCCCAGAAAGCAAAGATTAACAGAGTGATTTTTCTGATTGGCCACGCCAGACACGGAGGGAAGAAAATTAGTATAGCTTCTGATGCTCCTAGCAGGTTTTTTTCTTTTCTAACAATGCTTTTTAATCTTAATTCGGTGGACCACATATAATATACAAACTGTTTTTCTATGTAGTTGATTTTCTCTCTCGTTACAGTATGAAATGTGTATGCAAATAAAACAATTGTTATGGTACATATGTATATAGAAAGTTATTCAGTAAAATTTTTAAGGTAAACTACACACAAAAAGTATAAGCATTGGTCAGTCTGGATGTTGCTTACTTTCAGTGACTCAGCTGTACGCCCGAAATTGAATTGAATTGAACGAACCACAAAGATTATGAGGACGAAGTGGCTCAAAAGAAAAAAAATCACGAAAGAGAAATAGACTTTGATGAAATATTACCTGTAAAAAACGTGTAAAAATATATAGTAAAAAGAAGACTAAAAAAACTCAGTGGGAACTAAGTTCTGGATGGTGGGGATGGTTGGCAAACACATCAAGTTTTTCGAAGAATGCGACATTGAAGATGCAACGACGAATATGAAAACGGCAATAGAATGACAAAATCGACTGCTTCAAAAATAAAGAGTTTTTGAAGAAAAAAGAAAGAAAAAATTGCACCATTATAACGAGGAAGTAGAAAGTATTGAATGTAAAAAGATTGAAAGAAACATTTCAAATAGTCGAATGTAAAAAAAAATTAAACAAAACAAACTAGTGAAAAAGTACTCAAAACAGAAGACATTTACAGAGCTAAAACGCAGAGAACGAAGTGTCGAGCTTTCTTCTGGTTTGCGATTCTTAATTTCCCCACGAGAGATCCACTATCGACTTGAGCTAAATGAATGAATGAATGAATGAATGAATGGTAGGATAATCATAAGGCGATATAGCAGAAACAGAGACAGCCATTTGGAAAAGCTGGGTATCAAGAAAAGCATGTAATTGAATGTGAAGTCTCGGTAGGATTTGTAGAGTAAAGAGAAATGATTCACTGGTAGATTTCCCTTACACTTATACCACGTGACACTCGAAGATTTTCTTGGATCCTAAGACGATTTTGTAGCAGTGAGCTTCAACGAGCGGTTGTTGCTTGGCCTGAAAACAGGTTCTACAAAACATTAATCGATGTTGGTGTAAGCATTTATCCATTACAAAAAAGCCAAATATATCTATATATATACACACATACGAAGAGGAAATGTTGCTCAATGGAAGAGAATAGATAAAAACACATTTTAACAAACAAAATGCTTATAAATATAAAGGAGAATTGTGGTAATTGATGGACTAGAATTAACAAACAACATATTTATTTTATCTGAACATTACTTTTAATGGATACTCCTATTTGAGTAGATATTCTGTTTTTAATTATACAATATATATATATATATATATATATATATATATATATATATATATATATATGTCTACCGGCCAGATTATTTAAGTGATATTTTTAGGTTTGTTGTGATCTATTTCTCTATATATCTCTCTATATATATATGCGTGTGTGTGCATATTTATCTTTTGTGGTTTGTTATATCTTTGTATGTGCGTATATATATATATATATATATATATATATATATATTTGTTTGAGTATTATTGTTAATCGATACTCTTATTTCTGTTTTTCATCAAACCGGATATTGATATTCTTTGTACCGGCTTGTTTATTTACGAGAATATTTTTTTACGAAAATATGTGTCATTCGAAACTTAACAACATATGGAAAGTAACCAATTTAATTGGTGCGTCTTTGATCGCTTCCACAGTCTAATCGACCCTACATCAAGCTTTATATATGTAACTCTCTATTTTTTATATATGACTGTCTTTGTTCTGAAATCTATCGTAATGTAAACAAATGCAAATAGAAAAGGCAACAGTAAATTCTGGATACTGACGAAATTCAGTTAACAAACAATATATTTAAAAAAAACTATTTGAACATATCATTTTATATCGATACTCGTATTTGAGTAGATATTATCTTTTGAATTAAACAATATATATATATATATATATATATATATATATATGTACCGGCCGGATTATTTATGAGAAATCTTCTACCGAGTGTGTGTGTCATTCGGCAGAATTCGAACCTGCAAATCCTAACAACATATTAATCGATCTGGTGCATTTTGGGCCGCTCGACCACGAATGTTTCCACAGCCTAATCCAATGTATATATAAAGCTTGATTTAACTTTCACGTAGTAGGTTGCCATCAGTTGTTTTCGGTAGACTGGTCGTCTGCCAACTCTTTAAAATCTAACCCGTCATATTTAACCTATAGTTGAAGGGAGAAGTGATGGTTTCATACCTTTTCTAATGATATTTGCGCGTAAGTTAATTCAATGAATTCAACTAGAATTCGAACACGGTTTTCCGATTACTCGTTCCGAGCCGATATCCACTGCTCTACAATGTACAACCAAAAGACTTATTATGCCGCTAAACAAAGAAACGGAATCTATTCTTGTTGGTACTAATAAATAATGGCAACTTCTATCATCGATTAGTTGAGCTCTTTGAATTTAAATTACCAGCTGTACATGCTTTCCAACGTTTGTTTCTGGAGATTATCTTAGAACAAATATGCTCAGATTTCCAGCAATTTTCTTGTAAGCCCCAGGAACTCTGTGGTGTGGACAGTTTCAATTCATTCTCGAAATTCGAATTCATCCAATTTTGCTGTGAGTAATTTTGGCAGAGGTTCAGAGGCGCCAGGTTTTATGAGCAAAAGGTTAACGATCATTTTCAAATGTTTTCAGTTTTCCCCGAAAATATTCTGATATTTTACGATCATATTGTATTGATTCTCTGTGCCTGTGACACAGATATGTTATTGCATATTTGTCATATCTCGCAGTCTCTTTATCTATTTATCCTTTGAAATTGTTTATGTATGAATCAGTATATCTTCATTCGAAAATGTTTTGTTGAAAAACATAGACATATTCATTTTTATATTAAATCTTTCTAGTTCTTTAATTAGGTTCATGATGTTAAGTTGAGATTCATCAATGATGTCACTGTAGTTTTTCCTTACCCAAGTACTTTCTATCTTCTCCAACATCACCCTCGTTATCAAGACCTCTTTCAGTCCATTTATCGGATACAAATGCTACTGCACAATATATCCTGCCCCTTTTTACAATACTTGTTGACAGTATACTGCAGTATGAAAATATCGAACAAAACCTTCAAATTCTCGAGGCCTTCTATATCAAAAGCATCGACGCAACACTGAACATGATTTATTACGAGTGTAGCAGTAATGTTTAAAAATGCGTTTGACCCATATTTAATGCCATTTTGCATTTTTACTATCTCTTGTTAGCTCCCTTCTTTTGGGACGATTTTTTGCCAACCAAACCATAGCTAAAACGGAAAAATTTTAAATTTAAAAATAATAATGACAAAGTAAGATCAGGCGTGTTTAAAGAAATCATCATCACATCTATAACAGCAACAATAAATTTACTTTGCCAAAGATAACCAAGAAAGAGATTAAAGGTCCTTGGGTAATGAAAAGCTATGGTGCCTTCCTTGATTCATTTCAACTAATCATCAAGAAGCTGATTACAACTTAACAACAAGAATCGTCTACTTAAATACAAATATCTATTGAAAATAAAATTTAAATTGATAAAGACCTGTCGGAATAGTAAAAGATCAATTCTAAAAAGAATTTTCTTGTTTGACGTTTGAATAAGGGACTGGGCTAATTGTAATTTATTTCAGAGATTGTATAACTGGAACAGTTTCGATCGAAGGGTTAATAATCGACTATTCATCGTGGCCAAGTTGGTTTGGGTCTATTGTACAATGATATATATATATATATATATATGTTATATATATATATATATATATATATATATATATATATATATATATATATATATATATATATATATATGTTTAATTACTTAAATTTTGCTTCTAACTATTAAAAAATTTTCGACTGAAGACACCACATAGTAAAAGCCTAAGTCGCGTAATACCTAATTCCCATATATATATATATATATATATATGTGTATATATATAACTGTATATCAATATACATATGATACATACGTACATGCTTATGTCTGTGTCTGTCTTTCTGTGTGTATTATTATAATTACTATTTTTTAATGGAATGTAGGTTTATAACGACTCTGAGACACATGCGATTATTATGTGTGCAAAAGTCAGGATTGTGAACGATAGAATATTAATCAGGAGGACGGAAAATTGCATTTACATTTCTGCAAGTAATAGTTTATTAGAATACAAGAAGTCAGAAGAGATTCCTACGAGCTTGAAATACGTTTATATAAACATTTATATGTATCTTGTTCTAATACATCGCATAAATTGAAAACCTTTTGGTACGACGGTACAACGAATAGTTCATCCAACATATGACCATTAAAATATTTATAGAAATGTCAAAGAGAGGTAACTTTACGGCGGTGAGAATGTGACTGAAATCCAGATACCAGATAAATATTTAAAGCATGGATTAATGATAGACTTATGATATATAAGTTAGATGCTGGAGATAGAATTTTTCACCAAAACATATTTAGCCATCTTTCTTAGAAGCTGATTTAGCAATGGGCTTAATATAATTGTTTTACTTCATGTCACCAAATAACGTTAACCATAGATGCCTCCACGAGTCACGGTAACTTTTCAGTTTGTAGAGAAGACCTGCATGCCAAACCCTGTCATTAGCTTTCGGGATGTCCAAACCTTTAGCCAGTGCTTCAATATTCTTATCCAGAACTTAAACTGTTTCCACAATTATCGTCAGTACATCAACATTTAATGGAGAAACAAAAACCAAATCGCTTATCTGAAACAAGGCCCAGCGATGAGTGAAGCTTACCGAATTCAGCAATGATCAGGGTCACAATGAGTTTCCAAAGGTGTAGAAAACCGATAGTTGAAATAGTTTCAATGTTAATCTAAGTTCTTAAAAACTGGAACAACTTCAGCAGGCAGGTAAAAAAGAGGCAGATAGATTTTTTTATACAGTTTAGAGAGAACAAGAGCCAATTTTGAAACACACATTTTAATGACAGTTCACCTGATTTGAGGGTATCCAGGTTATATATGAAAACAGTAACAATAGCTGGAGTTACATGCATTTCACTTAACAGAGCCTTAGTTCTAGGTTAACAGGAACGACTATTTTTGGCTATACGAGAAACAGAAACTCTTTCACATTTCTTTGTAAACGCATAATC
>JBBBDQ010000473.1:897500-935000 GCA_037127315.1 Ascarosepion bandense | reverse complement strand
TTGTTATCTGTGAATTGCTAAACAGTATTTGGGATGAAATTTTTGAAATTTGAAATACAGTGTTTTTCTCCTAGATTAGTTTCCACCAATGCTAAATAGTCTTGTCTCGTATTATTTCACCCTCTTCTTCTATTTCTTTTACTTTCTATTATTGTGATTGATAATTTAATCAATTCCACTTAATGCTAACTGCTTCTTTAATACAGACATATTGGTTTGGTCTGTATCATTTGAATCAGAAGACAGAATAGTTTCCGAAATTAGAGTTTGATTGCCTCAAGATTTTTTCAGTCTTCAAGCAAATATTCCGACGTTTCTTTTGTCCAGAAATCTCAGGCTCAAATGTTTACACTCCTTAAATTGTTTAAGTTGTTGTCCTTATTTATATTCTCGCATTCACAACGTTTCTGCGAGAATACGCCACGACGTTTTTTCAGGTGATATTTGCTTGAATTTTGAAACTAACTCAGAGTAGTTAATCTTTATGTTAGCGTTTAAAAAGATTGATTAATTTGGGTTCGTTTCGAACTAAAAATAAATATCTCCTTAAGAAAACCGTTGCGTCTAATGGCCTAAATAATGCATTATCAAAGTGAAGACATGATTGTAAACAATATAAAACATGTAAATAGTCAAAATATATCAGCTCAGAAATATCGAGAGATATTAGTAAAATGTGACTATCAGTTAACTTATTTTGCTCAAATAATTAGAAATTCAATGTTCTTCCTCATCAGAAACTGGGATGTTTGGGGATCGTGCTAAAACTGATATCAGTAAATGTAATTATTTGCTTTAACGTCTTTAATTTTTTCCAAAAATATTAAATTTTAGGAGTGCAGTCTCTATCTCTCTCTCTCTCTCTCTATATATATATATATATATATATATTGAATCATATCAACCCGAGCAAGGCGTTAACGCCACTGATGTGCAGGGGTCTACATAAGATTAAATGGATTAGAGGAGAAGGAGGAACTAGTTAGAGCGGAGCAAGAGAAGGATGGGAATACAGCTGTGATGAGAGTTGCGAAGGTGGAGAGAAAGGAAAGGATCTAGAGGATAGTGTGGAATGAAGTAGGGTCAAGTCGTTAAGAGATAAGAATTGACCTTGCACTTAAATTCCTGGAGAGTGTAGCCGTCAGGAAAGCAAAAATAAGGAAGCGTGTTCCACAGGCGAGAATTGCGTGAAAAGAAGCTGCAGGAGTGAATTGGCGTCTGCATTTGGTTGATCTAACTGTGAATGGGTGAGACCCAGTTGCCAGTCTGGTTGCACGAGTAGACACCTCTTGCGGAGGCACCAGTGACTCAAGATCATGGAACAGAAGCCAGGGAAATATTTATAGAACAGACAAAGAGAAGCCCCTTCACAGTCGGTGGGAAAGATGGCTGTAGTCGAGCTGCCAAGTCGGTACCTCTCACATTACTGATTCTCCTTTGGAGCCTGTCAAGAACACGGAGATGAACAGCGGGGCAGCTGACCATACATGGCAGCAGTATTATATGCACGGACGAATTGTTGATTTGTATATATGCAGGATGGGTTCAGGTGGGAAAGAATTCCTGGCCCTACACAATGACCCAACCTTCCTAGCAGTGGATTTAGCTATTGACTCAATGTAGTGGTTCCACTTGAGATCAGAGGAGAGTGTAAGGCCGAGGTGGCACAGTGTATTGCTCTCAGGGAGACTCGCTTTGTCCATGCTTATGGGAGGCAGGAGAGGTTGCATGTGATAATTGACAGACAGCAGCTTGGTCCTAGACCCATTGAAATTTACAAGCCACTTATACCCCGATTCACCACAGAGTGTAGATCACTCTGAAGATCAGCAGCAAGATTATGTTTGTCCGTCACGCCTGGATTCTTACTGATGCCGGAGTAAATTGTGGTGACATCTGCGTACATGCCTACCTGGCACTTGATCTCGTCTGGGAGGTCATTTATGAAAAGAAGGAAGAGCGTCGGGCCTAGGATAGAGCTCTGAGGGACACCAGCGTTTGTACAGTAGGGTGTGGAGGCATGCCCATTCAGGATGACCTTTATTATGCGGTTATGTAGGAAAGATTGAATCAAATCATGAAATCGTTCGGTAATAACGTAACCCCGTAGCTTACATAGAAGGCCAGCGTGCCCGACCCTGACGAAAGCCTTGGAGATGTCCAGAGCAACAGCACGAGCCTCTCCAGACCCCTCGAGAGCCTGAAACATGTACTCCTTAATGGTCGTTAACATGTCGGTCGTGGACCTGGCAAAGCGGAAGCCATACTGCCTGCCGGAAAAGAGTTTATGGGCAGTAAGATGCTGAATTATTTCAGCATTAATAATGGCCTCGAACAACTTCTCGAAAATTGGTAGAAGGCTGATAGGGCGATAGTTGGATGGGTAAACGGTTCACCGGAATTCTTAAATACAGGAACGACAGAAGAGGACTAACAGCATACAGGGACACAGGAAGAAGAGAGGCAGTAGTTATAGAGTTTAGAGAGGACAGAGTTAAGGGGCACATTTATTAAGGACATTCACCGGGATTCCATCACCGCTGCTAGCCTTGTGGGAGTCCAGTTTTGATATTACACGGGATACTACTGTCGGGGTAATGTATATATCAGACACTTTAGCATCAGTTTTGATAGGGGAGTGGGGTGAGTGTACTCCAGAGGAGTCAAATGTAGAATTGGATGAGTAACTGCGAGCAAAGCTCTCAGCCTTGTCCGCTGATGATGTGAGGACCTCGAATTCCTTGATTAAAGGAGGGACAGGGGATTTGCTATTGTTCAGCACCCGTTTGCATAATCGCCAATAGTCTTTGGAGCCAAACTTGCGGTCAGCTATGCACTGTCTCATTCTCGCATCAAACAACCGCTTGGCGTCATTCAGGTTTCTCTTGTACTCATTATGAGCAGGCCTGAATAGTCGCCTGCTGTAGTCAGATTACTGTGTTCGAAATAGTCGAAAGTAGTGATTCCTGTGGAAAATGGCAGTTAAACAGACAGGAGATAATCAAGGAGTGGAATGAGGTTTGAGACGATACTTCCTGGTAGGTATGAAGGCAACAATATCAGCTTTCACCCAGGCCGAAATCTCAGAGGCACAGTCATCAAATGGGAGATCAAACACTTTCCTCCATATATATATATATATATATATATATATATATATATATATATATATATATAGTGTTGAGTTATGTCCATGTTTGGTGCCAAAATTGTCTTTTCAGTGCTTTTAATGATAAAAAAAATTATTTTGACAAGCAGGTTTTTCTCGTAAAGTGCTCTATATCGGGGTGAAAATAACAGTGTTAATACTTTTAGTATATAAATATTTGATTACTTAGTTTTTGATCATAATGAAATTAAACCAGTATACTAAAGACAATATATGACAGAAACCTGAATTGCGTAATATCACTCGTTTACAAATGAAATTTTTCAAAGTTACTGTAACAGAACTCATTTTGATAATATACATTATCAGAGAAAGGATGTAATTTGGCTTCAACCCGGATGCTTTGAACCGCCTAGAAGGTATTAATGAAACATGAAAATGTATCATTTTTATACATAATATTAAATTTATCGCTTCCAGCTCAATTATTGTCATACATGATACATTTATAATGTAATAGAGCATATAATACGTTTCATACAGTTTCGTAGCTGCTGCTGATAAAAATAGTTCAAACATGTAGATGATGTATTGGCACTCCGCAGTCTATGTCAAAATTTTATTTTAATCATTGTACCTCAAACAACGCAATAAAGTCACTAGTATTCAATGTGTTAATGAATGTTAGAGAATATGAAATATACTATCAAGTAGAGAGCATAATGGAAGAACAAGAATTGAGAGAGAGAAGATATCGATTAAAGTTAAATTTAATTTTTTGGACGATTAAAACCACGTGGAAAGCAAGAATCCGGACGAAACATCCACCTGCGAGAAATGCGATAAAAGAAATTGTTAGCATAGAACTTAAGATTACATGTAGGCGTTTTAAACTAAAAAGATGAGACACTGCCGCCAATTTTGTTCTGCGCTTAAATTCATTAAGTCGAAGTACCACAGAGAAGAAATCATATATTCTGAAATTAGATATAGAAAAGAGACCGGGAACCTACATTACAGAGATGGCAATGTCGATATACTAGGTCGGGACCAAAGATTTTGCAGATTATTTTCTAGGTTTTATTAAGATTCACTAAATATAAATCAGGGGCACCAGAACCAATATGGCAGCAATATTAAAGGTAAGGACGAGTATGTAAAATAAATTCTGGCACGACAATTGTCTAACGCAACACAGTTAACCAACTATCCTGGTTGCAGACTCAGCATTTAAATTCATATCAGCAGAAAATGCATGTGACTTTTATTCTGAATATTTTCACGGTAATTGTTTTAAAAAAAGCCATATTCTGTGGTAGATCTGTTTTTTTTCTCGAATTATTACAAATTTAAACGGGGTCATTTTCTTCATCTGTGACTGTCCCTTCAGAACGTAGGCGATCACTGTGCCTATCTCTAGTAAATCTGAACATGCTGTTACCCTACCGAAAACCTGCTCCGCCATTCACTTGCTTAAGCCCGTTTAATACGTTAAACGCTATTTCCCTTGTCTCTTTTATGACCTGTATTACATTCTCCAAGCCATTCTTCCTCGTCACATGTCTCAGAAACTTTAGTTGTATTTTTCTAATGTATTTATTAAGTTCTTTTTTGTTTCCATCCTCTTCAACACCTCACCCTTGCTCACATGCTCGGTCCATGATATCCACATCATCCTTCTGTAGAAGCACATTTCGGTTGCTTTAAGACTCTCCTACATCTTAGATGAGATTGTCTAAAATTATCTGCCATATTGAAGAAAAGACGTCACGTAGCAATTCAGCATTATCTTTTTGTGTTTTTAGCGAAAATTTTCTGTCTATTCGGTTTCTGGAATTCTAAAAGAAGACGGAAAGGGCGACACTGAGATTCGAAGGTGAATTGGTATGACCAAGGATGCCCATGCCAATTCGCCTTCGTATCTGTATCACACTTTCCATCTTCTGTTAGAATACTTCCTAGGTATTTACATTTATGTACCTGTTTGATTTTAGTATCCCTGGTCTGTAATTGGTATTTTCCGATTTTACTGATTAGCATGCATTCGATTTTCTTGTAGTTTATTTGTTGTCCTTTTTTCCGCTTCTTCCAGTAACATTCTTTAGAAGGAGATGTAGTTTCAATTTCGGATTTACTATCAACGTTGTGTCATCTTCGTATCTTATATGGTTCAGGTTGTGGCTGCAGATGATTAAACGTGGCATGATTCTCGGACCCTCAAAATAATCCCGCTGTAGAAGTTGAATAGATTCGGTGAAAAAACAAATCCCTTTCTGTATTTTATATCTGCTGAATTCGTTTCGTGTCTGTATCCAGGCTGTTTGCTACAAGTAATGATTCTTGATTACTCTAATGTCTTTCTCAAATAGGTCAGAGCATTTCTATCAAGTGATTGTGATATACTAATTCCTTTGTGTAATCTACAAAACTCAATTCACGTCCTACTTTATTTGTATTGCTCTTTCTGATAGCACACAAAATATTGAAAGTGTTACATTTAATATATGATTAAATCAAATTAAATAATATAAAAATAACTATAAATTTTGTTCTATGAATGAACCGAAAGAAATATCTAGCATATGATTTTATAACCATTTACTGTTCCAGGTTGGTGGAGTAATCAAATTTTTGATGCGTGGTGGTTGTTCTTAAAAAAAAAAAACTACCAAATTGTGGACAGAAAATATGCCAAAATAGTATGCGAGAATTTGAAACCAAATGTAATAATTTTAGTTTAGTTCTGTTTTTTCTATCATTTGCTTTTGTTTCAAATATTCATAACAAAATTTTCAATCATTTAAATAAAATGTACCAAAGTTTCTGTTTTTTTTTGTTTTATTTTGTTTTTTTTTGTGGCATTGTCTTTAATACTTTATCAGTTGGCTGCGGGTGAAATAATTAAATAAATGCCAATAAATGTTACTTTCACTTTCATATTAAGAAAAAAAATATTTGAGTCATACTTAAGCCATTGCTATAAAACTGAACATTCAAATCTCCTGCAAGAAATCAACATTCCTGCACATATATGACTATTTTCTGCAGCTTTTATCTCAATTGCCAAATTCCTATACGGTATCATTAACATTTTCTTCTGACGTTACTGCATGGCAACAGCAACGCTTCTTCTTTGATCTCATATCATTTTTTCTGTCGTTTCTCCTACACAAGAACACTTTGCAATTTGGAAATTCTGGAAAGAGCGCGGATAGTGTTTGACTTGTATTTCTCTTGGATTATTTTAGTTGTTCTCAGGCTTTTAATCTCTCTTTTCCAAATTCATTCATGAATCGTAGATGTGCGGGTGATGTAAATGAAGTAACTGAATAGCGAGTCAGAAAGAGAAATCGGATAGTCGTGTCCGAAGTCCAGCCGTGTTAGTTGCATTCACTTACATGCAAATAATTTTGGGAACAGCATGAATCTTTCTCTTTTCTTTTTTCCTGCAGGATATGGGAGAAATCATAATCTATGTATCCTGAAAATCATTTTTCTCCAAACAAGTAATATTTATACAGTACAAATTATCTTTCACCTTATCTTATTATCTTTCAACTGCAAAAGGTTGGTAAGACGTAAAAGAAGTAATAAATATTAAACGTCAGCAATCATGGCATTCTGTTTTTCGGTGATATTTATTCTGTCTTTTTGAGAAATAATTGCTTATTTATCGCTCTCTTTTTTTATGTAATCCTTTTTCTCCAGCCATTTTCTCTAACATATCGGATTAGAAATCCGCTGTTGTCTAGCGTTTATTGCGCTCTTGATATGTGTAAATTTCTGTAAAGGAACCTTTCTAAATTTTAATTGTAAAATAAACTAAATGCATATTAAAAATGAGTATCGTAAAATACTTTATTCTGAAGGCGACTCTTATTCTCCACGGAAAATTTTCTTTCTATGTGAATTACTATGACTTCTTGAGAATTACAGAGTAATGGTTTCGTTTTTTTTTTCTATTACTGGTTTGAATGCAAAGCAATCTTTCTTTTAGGCTGGCTGATACACAAGACTAGTTGGCAGACTGGCACCTGCAATTTAATCGATGCATAGATATAGAAGCAATTAATTCATGCCTTCACATAGGTGATTATTATAGAGAAATGCTACACGCTAGGAAATATTATATGCGCTAGCATGGCCACTTTTAAGTCTAACATTGTCCATGCATGTTTTCCTCTTTTCTATCATCTACATGTCATACCTTCCTGGGAATAATATTAGAAGCATTTATTTTTTGACGTTCAACTGTGTAGGATTCAGATATAACTCTATAAAACCTGGACTTCTCTATAAAGATTAATAATTTCCAAACTGTGATATACATACATTAATTTCTACCACCATTATTAGGAATATATATATATATATATATATATATATATATATATATATAATAATTAATGTTGTACTCCACAGTTTTTTAATATTTCATTGGGTGGTTTATAATAATATACTTTGTGCCAACTATTATTGCAATGTCCAGTAACCATCTTGGTCTCTATTTTTTAAAATGTTTGGGTTAAAATTTTTGTATATACATACATATATATATATATATATATATATATAGATATATATATATATATATATATATTAAATAAGCTTTGCTTTAAACTTGTATATGTTTCGTTGATATATATATATATATAAATTGAACTCATTTATTCCAACGAAAGAGAAAAATGCACAATTATTATGAAATTTTCTTTTCTATAGATCAAACATTATCTATCTATCTATCTATCTATCTATCTATCTATCTATCTACACACACACACACATATATATATATATAATATGAATAGTATCTATCTATCTATCTATCTATCTATCTGTATATATGTAATGAGAATAATAGTGGCAGATATTAATGTCTATATGTCTAAGAGAGGTCGTGGTGGTACAGCCGGAGGAAAATTCAAAATTTCCTTGGGTCTTCCCGTAGGTGCAGTTATCAATTGTGCTGACAATACAGGAGCCAAAAATCTTTATATATATATATATATATATATATATGCGTGTATTTCACAGTTTGGTTATTATTAATCTTTATAAAGATGTAGTGCCTTTATAGAGTTATATTTGCAAAAATAATAATAATAATAATAATAATAATAATAATAATAAAAATAATAATTCTAACATATGGGACAGCTTTTAGGTTGCAATACAATATGTTATTTTTACAACACTACTAATAACTCTCTTGATATCTCTCTCCTCCCTCTCTCTCTCTCTCTTTCTATATATATATGTATATATATATATATATATATATATATATGCTATTTTATTTTATTTACATTCAATGTACTGCATCAGACTGGTGTACTTATTCACAAATCCTTATTTCTTTTATTATTACTGCAAAAACCTTTTTTTATGATGAATGCTTTAACCATTTTTTCGTAGGTAACAATAAATTGCATCATGCTATCTTACTCTACAGTCAGTCAATTAAGTTTCATAAGTGATACACCCTTGGATGATCACGTCACTTTCAATCAATGACAATCTAAACAAAATATTTTCTGCAGCAGTTTGCTTTTTTCTGCAGGAGACCGGTTGCCAACTAAGTGTACAGAACACAATCTATTTGGTATTTAACCTATAATCGGTGGGAGAAGAGTTGGATGAATACCTTTCCCAACGGTTTTTGTAAGTAAGTGAATGAAACAGGTTTGACTAGAATTCGAAGTTTTCGAATGTTTCTTGCCGATTTCTCATTCCGAGCCGATATCTATTACACAACAAATGTGTAAAAAAACTACCCAATCATACGGCTTATACATCGATAAATCCATTTGTAAGATGTGGGCTTTACTTTTGAGGACTTTTTAAATTATTCTATCAAAAATTTACAATCAGTTCCAAGACCTTAATCACAAATGGAATTATTAATTTCTTGATGTACTACATTTCTGATATTTAGTTTCTTGTATTCTATATTTTTTCAATATGTTCACGGCTAAATTACAATATACAGGACCTTTCATCTCAGTAAGAAAGAACATTCTCTTTCGTAGTGATTGATCACTATTTTTGAGCTGTTAGCATTGCTTGCTACGTCTTTGTCGATTGTCAACTTGCATAGTCGTGATATTTTTGCAGTTTCTTTCCCGTAAAATTTGTAGATTTTCTCGGGAAGATATTGACCAACCCTGCTAGACAAGTTTTATATTCGCTGGATATTGACACCCTTCAACCTGATACAAAATTTTGAATTGTTTCTGGATATTCATTTCAGAATCGGAATTCAGGTTAAAAACAATTCTTCCATTTCTGTTTTAATTTGATAGTTATTATTAAAATTATTATTATGCCACTGAAGAATCAGAATGTCAATAACTGTAGGATTAAATATAAGAAGAAATGACAGTACACTCCTCAAGCAAGTGCTTTTATGCATGTTTGGTGGCTAGACATGTTGATTTGTTTTATGTTGGGGATATTTAGTGTAAGGTTGAAACCAATGCTAACCAATATAAATCAAACAACACAAAAAATTAAGACAGAAAAATTTGTCACCGGCATACACATACAACGAATATATATTATCATCCAAATTATGCATGAATAATATAAAATTATTGCAAACACACACACACACACACACACACACACACACACAGAGAGAGACACACATGAGTTATACAGACTCTGCTTAACTAGATAAGCACGCTTGATGACTTCTTAAACAATTAAAACAAACACAAAAATAAAATTGCCATTGTCTTATTTTTATATACTTTATTCTCTTATGACGCTTTTAAGAAAAGCAAAACATGTTAGATTTAAATTTTTTTTCTATTTATTCCGTAACCTATATAATGCATATATGGTGGCCCAAAATAAAAGAGAATTAGGTGGATAAGTTTTTATGTATCGGTTATATTATTACAATGAGTTTGTTATAACTCTACTGTTTCTATTATTGTATACAATAAAATTTAAATAGTCATTATAAGAATTGTTATGTAAACATAATTATATATGTAATCTCAAAGGAAAAGTAATCATTTACTGTCCTTCTATTTTTGAACCACCCTGTATATATACAAATCAGTGAAGAAAAAAAAAATGGACGAACATACCAGAAGGATTAACCGCAAATAAAGATGCAAGAAACGGGTGCAACTCGGATTTTGTTATTAAATAGCAAGAGCAGGAAAATAAACTCTTCCTCTTGGCTAGAGTTAACAATAAAAAGTACGAATTCTGCCAAAAAAATTTAAATCCTTATAATAGCACAAAAGTAAGGAGCCAACTTGGTACTTCTGGACAGAAAGTCGGAGTTACTGCTAAAGCCCATAATATGTTTAAAAATTCGAAATCGGCAATGAAGAGCTACTTTATGCACCAAAAATGTATTTATGGACTAATTTTCTTTATAATAATTGTATTAGTAATATAATTGTGTATATAATCTCAAACGAAATGTCATCATTTACTCTCCTTCTACATTTGAACCACTCTGTATTTATACAAATCAGTAAAATATCCCTTTTTACAAAACGAAATGAACTGGTGAATTAGTTATGAAACTGCTAACTTATTTGCATCACATATTTTTAGACAAAACATCCTGTCAATAACTTTAGAAAATTATTACAGTGTTTATACATTTTTTGATTTTTGACACGAAGAAATTGTTCTGAAATGCTTTGTAATATCAGCACCTGTCTATGCTATTGAACTCTAGACAATTTTAAAATAGATGAAATTTATCGCTCGTGTCAAGCGAAATAGTGTTTCTAGAGAATATAGCTGAGAAATTTCATGGACGGAGATTGACAGCAACGAGGTAATCTTAAGGAAAATGGCAACAAATAGGGCTCGTGTACAGAGGATAAAAAAAGTCAACTGAGGTTTATTGGAACCACAATGAGGAATGAGTGTTTGAAGAATGTGACACTTACGGTAGATATTGAAAGCAAGATATAAAAATGTTGTGTAGGGCAACTGGCTATCCATATAATGAACTTGTGTGAAACGCTGCAGAATGGGGTGTAAGAGGGATTGTAAAAAGACAGATTTTGTTAAGATATACAAAGAATAGCGTGAAGAGACATGATGGCCGACTTGTTAAAAAGAGTTTATAAAGAGAAGAAGAACAAGATGACGGAAAGACGAACAGAAGAGTAAAAAAAAAGTAGTCCTGAATATAAACATATATAAAATAAAGTTATGTATTGAAATCCTATAAGTTTTGTTATTATGGCGCACTTCGACGTGGTGTATTTGGGTAGCACGATTTTCCCGCTAGATGAATTACAAATGAGTGGAGAATTGGATCCGCACTGGGATCTCAATAATTTTGGCACAGCTAAGCTACTCTCTGGAAATTGTTCTATTTTGAAATAGTTAACATGTTATTACGATTATTTTATGAAAACAATGTCAATCTAATAAACTCTTCACCTACGTATTTTTGGGGTCATCTTCGTAGGTCTACTTTTTTCTCAGATTAATAGTGAAAAAGTTGAGAGGATGAAAAGTTGGCAATGAATCAAAAACCCGAATATAAAGGTAAACAATAAGCGTATCACGATTAGTGTGTATCGATCTGCCTCTCAGATTTTTTAAATAGATTAGAAAACATAAAGTAGTTCAAGAATCAAAAGAAGGCATCGATGTGAATTGCAAGAGAACTAACGAAAATTTGTGAGATTCGAGAATTATCACTTGATTTACAGTCAAATAAACTAGTTTGTATTACTATATAAGCATCCAATGAACACAAATATTTATTTTTTAAATACTGTAGATTTATTGGCTTCAAAATATTTCCTATAAACATGTTATGTTTATATTAGAAACAGGTGAAACGTTGGCAGTGTTGCAATGGTGGATAACATCGGGGAGATTAGATTTGTCTACAACATCCTGTGTTTTGTTTTCTTTATATATGCAAACATTGATATTTCGAAAGAAGATTAGATCAGGAAGTCGTTATTAGCAAGAGTGGAATCAGTGTTTTTGTTAAATAAATTCAAATACATATGGACATATAGATTTTATATACAGTTATGATATATTCCATTATACCGTTTTAACTATATTAAACCAGGTTAATAACCCATAAACACGAAAGCAAAATATATGTGTGGGTCTACATAGCACATAGATAGGTGTACATAAATGTAACCCTTATATATAATTTCTAAATATAATCATTGGTAAAAGGATAATGTTAAAGACGAACTCAAGAACACTTGTGTATATATGTATATATACATAAGCATAAATATATATGCACATGTGTATAAAACATAGTCTTACATTAAGTAACTACAATTGTTTCAAGTGTATACCTCTCCCTGTTAGCATGCACCTCTCTCTCTCTCTCTCTCTCTCTCTCTTTGTATATATATATATATATACAGAGAATGAGGGAGATAGAGATTATTTAGTTATTTTTTGGCAATAGCAATATGGTCATGCTAGACACACACACACACACACACATATATATATATATATATATACATGAAATCAGTAAAATTCATTCAAGTTTATTTGCTTATAAATATCTATATATGCAAATTTCGTTGAAAATATCAGACAAGATGCTGTGGATAATTTTTATGTAATTTCTTATGTGTTCTTGAAATGTTTTATTTTATTGTACATAAATTATTTTAAAAAATTTCCGAATGATCTATTTATCCAATCGCTTTCAGCTAATGCTTTAGTATGACCTTTATAGAAGGCCTGGCAACTCAAATATGACGTCATCAAGCATAGTCCAGCTAAAGGGAAACAATTCATTTAAGGGCTGATACTGATTGTTAAGTTTAAGTGATTAAAATTTTCAAAATTGAATTTATGACAATAAAAGAATGACAAAACAATAAATATATAAAAATGTTTTATTTATTTGTTTATTTATTTATTTATTTATAAAATATTTCTAATTTTCTTTATTTTATATTTAAATTTTTTCCCATTATGTTATCATTTTCCTTTTTGCAAAGATTATTTAACAAAGCATTTGTTGAAGTCTACACTAACATTTTTTGCTATTTTTTCTACATTGTGACTATCATCACATGAATCGACATGAAATAATATATCATAGTCTGATAAAATATTTAAAGTTATGCACACTGCTAATTGTCGCTGATTTATTGAATAAAGAAAAGAAGTGTCTTTTGTTAGCTTATCTAAAACTACGTAATTGTAGAGAAATAAATTCGCTGTTGTATCATTGGGGGAGCCTCTGTCAATACCCTGAAGATAACAGTTACTTTCAGGGATTTTTTATGCACTGTCTGTCAGTGCTCCAGTTATTAAATCTTTGCAGCTATTGCATTTTACTTTTTTGAAAACTGCATGACAACAATAACCTGCTAAATATACTATTACAGGAAAACTTCCCTACATTTAATAATATTATCATCTGTGACATCTATATTATATTTATGTACATGTAACTGATGTACATCTGTGATATCACTCCAGTTAAATTCTTGTAAATCACTCAGATCAATACTTTTGTCATTAAGTGGCAGATTTAATTTGATAACTGACAACATTCTAATTTTTTTCACGCTCGATTAATTGTCGTATCGATATATTATATTGACCACCTGCAAATTGCCGATACTCGCCAAATCTTAACTCCAGCTGATCCGTCTGGAATTTGCCTGGTAATATATATTTCATATTTAATTCTACAATGCAATAAATAGCCAGTTGCAGAATGGCATATGTAGTATGATGCAAAGTTGTAAATGTTTCCCTTGTTAGCCTCTCACTAATCTCTGGAACATTACTCCAACTCTCCAACCAGTTACAAAACGTATCAAGAAATATAAGATTTAGATCATTTTCTTGATTAGTTAGTGGGTTTGCATATTTATTGTTAAGCCGGCGACCTTTAAATGGGTTTTTGACATTTAATATTGTCCACCAAGTATGAAATATCTTTATATATTCTGCAGCTTCTGCAAAGTTTGGTAAGCATTTCTGTTTCCCTAAGGTCAACAGTCCTTGAATGGTGTATTCACTAAAATTTTGCATTACTAAATTTACATCTTGCCTTTCTAAATTATTAGGATAATGGGCCTTTGAAGTTAATCGGAAGTAATATTTAAGAAGTGACTCTGATTCAAGTTTGTGCATTTCCTGTAAAGTAGTAAATGGGGCTTCGAGAAGAGTATCTGATTGATTATCTTCATTATCGTAAAACGTAGGAAATTTCATGCATTTGTTGGCATTTTTGGCCAAGCCAGTTGTTTCTTAGACATTTTAAAATGTGAACAGAATCAAATATGTAGAAAAGAGGCCTAGACTCAATAAATGGGTGTTGATATACAATTGAAAGTTTGGGGGGGGGGGGGTTACAAAATAATGACCTGGCTTTCTTATTAATAGCATTATTATCAGTTATAACAGATATTACTTTGAACCCAATAACCTCTAATCCAGTTATTACCTGTTTTAATAAGTCAAATAAATTTTGTGCTTTAAGGCACTTAGTAAGCATAATATGCACAACATCCTTGTATTTTGAACAGACACTGCTAAGCATACAAACAAAGGCACTTGTTGCAACCTCATAACTATTGCAGGCTAAGCCAACTACATTCCCACCTTTAAAATCAAAGTATGGCTTTAAATGAATCTCATCGACAAGTAAAGATACTGTCTTATCTTCCTGCGATAATAATTTAAATTTATTCTTTATGTACATCAAAATTATTGTCATCTTGTTCAACTACAGGATTCATATATTTTCTTAGAGTTAATTTTCTGATTGTAGAATAACTGGGCAAAATAAGTTTATTACTATCTCTTAATAGTCTGTAACCTTTTGGAGAGCAGTTGTAAAACAAGGACCAAAAAATTAACATTTCTGCTGAATACTCTAACTTAATTTTTGTCATTAGATATAACTGTTCACATATAAATGTTAGGGTTGTAAAATTTTTTAAAAGACTTGTCTTCATTCAAAGACAACAAGGAAATTACTAAATTCAACAAAGCAATCACATTTGGACTGTTGGCTTTGTGTTCCTCAATATCAAGTTTTCTCATATTATTAAGTAAATCTTCAAGAGTGATAATGTCAATTACATGTGTAGGAATTTTATATTCACCTATAAATTGTATTTGTACATCGCCACAGAAAACATATATTGTGCAGTCAGTTTCAACCTCAAGAGAGAGATTTACTTTTGGATATGGGGATTTGATAATGTGACATATAAAATGTGTCCCCTGATTTCTAATAATACTCCAGTATTGTTGGTCCAGAAAGTTTAATTTTCTTTCAAGTTCGTCGAGGTTTTTAAACCCCTTTTCTTTTTGGTATTCTGCCTCATCGGCGATACTTTGTGCCAAAGCACTTTCCAATGAGGAGTTTTCCAAACGCATTTTCCTAGAAGCTTGTGGTTCTCTCATAGAGCTTGTTGAAGTCATGTAGGAGGGACAATTTGGGAATTTAGTTGGATTCTTTAAGCTTGGCTGTTAGCCTTTTTCCACTTTTTTCATCAAAATGTTAAGTTTCCCATAAAATGTCCTTAGCATTAAAATGCAGTTCACACACCTAAAAAAAATGTTAAATAACATAGTAATTGATCCATAATACTCTGATAGGTAAATGAACAGATAAAATGTAAAACCAAAAAATTTAAAACTTTTTTTATGAAAATCAATTCATTTTTTTGTATGTGCAAAGGTTTTCAATGAGAGAATGTTGTTCTAACTGACATTAGGCCATTTACTGAGCATCCATAAAAAATCTTTTACAGACATAGAATAATTTTTTCTTAGCAAAAGTCTCACGTGAGAAAATAATATTCTTCAATTTTACCTGACACAAGGCCAATGAGCATTCGTCAAAAATTAAAACTTTATTTTTATGGATATCCATTCAGTTCGTTTTTTTTTACGTGTAAAAAGTGACTCTCTACAAAATGAAATAATTATTCGAATCTCATGAAAATTTTAATAGAAAAATAAAAAGTTTTTTTTTAGAAATTTTAGTTTATTATTATAAGTCGGAAATTTTTTTTAAAGAAAATAAATGTTTTAATTAGTTTTTACTAGGTCCAAAAATATTGCTACTTAAATTCAATAAAAGCGATTTCTAAACACGAAAATCATCAACAAAGAGAAAATTCGATTCAAACAAGATGTTAAAATTTCAAAAAATCTGGAATTAAATAAAAGTTTTCTTCACATAAAATTCTGAAATTGATTTTAAAACATAAAAACGTTACGAAATAAGAAATTGTTGACTTACTCTGCTATGCTTGGTAATTGAAAAATCTATCCGTTTGATGGCGCGAAGCCATTTGTTGCACATTTCTTGATTTTGAACACGCTAACTTTTGGCCCTTTAAGATAAATTCCTCGGCAGTTAGGAACAACACAATGAAAAAGCTTTTTCTTTTAAGTGGAAAAAAACTGAAAATGAAACTTATTGGTAAAGTGAAATTTATTAGTAAAGTGAAACTTACTAGAGAAGTGAAAAACAACGTGTTCCTAGAACAAGACTCTGAACGTATTATGGCTTCTCAATGAACCACGCTAGCTGACGTCATAACAAAGATGGAGGGCCTTCTATAAAGAAGGTCATGGCTTTAGCCATTATTAACGATGAGTTTTATTTTAATTAAACTGAATATATTGATTGTTTTATGTATGTATCTAGACTTATAAGATTCTTTTATTTTTAAAACAGTCTAGACATTGTGATCGTATTCATTGTTTATATAATTGAGAGTTTTTTAGTTCAGTTATTTTTTAAAATTTGATTGATGCTATTATATTTGCATTAATGGTGCAATGTAGTTTAATTAATATCGCCTCGACATAAGAAATAAGGAGAGTCCAGTTCGAATTCTAGTCGCTTCGTTTCATTTACTTACGTACACATATCATCTTCCTTCAGGTATGGGTTGAATGGCGAGACAGATTGACTTCTATAGCTTTGGTTGGCAACTGGTTTACCGCAGAAAGTAATGGTAACTAACTGCTGGAAAATCTTCTGCCTAAATCCAAGCGTGTGTCACGTATGGAAATTAACTGACAGACACAGGCGACAGATAGGGTTTGATAGATCCCCATTTGCATTTAAATGAGACCTAATAGATCCGTGATCAGAGAGATGTAACGTGAGTCTTCTAGTTAAACATGTAGTATATCTATTGCAATTACTTAGGAATTTGAATTGATCAAGCACACAGTTTCTTAAAGAACATTTAAATTACTAAATAATATTAGTTCCTGTAATTTAAATCTTGCAGGTGAATTATTATTTCTGACAATGATGTTAGTGGTTTTAAATTTTGTATTACTTAATTAAATTTTCTTGGTTTGCTAACTGGAGTTGTGAATTTCTTAATAATATTTCTAAGTAAACATTCATCTTGCTTATAGTTAAATTGATTTTTTGCATAAACAGATTAGCTATTGGTCACCTTAGCAAGGAAAAACGTAACATGGTAATCTATAACATGATTTGGAGAACCGTTATTAAAAGTGTTTATTTGCTTCTCCCCTTCTCCATCTCACATATTATTCTATTATTCTCTAATCTTGCTTTACCGCCCCTTCCAAAAAAAGTATCCGATTGATAGCCTAAGAAATAAGCGTATAAATAAGATGATAGAAAGAACAATTTACCTTTTCAATGTTTGAAGAAATTTTTCGTGGTGAAAATCACTGTAGCGGTAAAAGCAATTGTTTAATATATATATATATATATATATATGTATATATATATATAATAAGGTTTAATACAACTATAACATTTTTCATTAATTAATCGATCTTATATTCTGTTTCTCTACTGCAGAATTTCGTCAGCGCACAGTTCTGCAAATGATCTGTCCACTCGTCAGGAAATATCACTAAATGTCTGCCATTTTTTTCTTTTTTTTTCTTTTTAATGATAATATGCGCTTTTTGTTTGTTGTTAGGTTTATTCTTCTTTGTATTCGGATGTATGTGCGGTTATGACTCTGTTCTTACTGATGTACATGTGCGTATGTGCCGATGTAGAGGACGTATTCATTTGTTCTTTCATAACTTATATGTCTCTTTAAACACTCTCGCTATTACTTTTATATACTATAGTCATCCGCAGACAGATCTGTTTCGCTGTATTACAGCTCATCAGTAAGGCTTAGACTCCGGTCGCTTCCTAACCCGAATTGGCGTGAGTCGGCGATTCTACCCCTAGGCCACGAGCGTCCAGTAGAATAAGGCAGGCTTTTTAGCGCATATAAACACGCCCAATAGCTAGAGTGCTCCAATTCATTATCGAATATATATATATATATATATATATATAGATATATATGTGTGTGTGTGTGTGTGTGTGTGTGTGTGTGTTGAATGAGACACGAAATCGGTATATATATATATCTATATATATATATATATATATATATATATATATATACATATTGATGCGCCGACTCTCTGTCTTCAACACTTAATACTTTTATGCATATTTCCCCAATGATTTACACAATTTTAATGCCCGTGTCAAATCATGTTCATATATATATATATATATATATATATATATATATATATATATATATGATTAAAGACTGTTAAATAAAAATGTACAGGGAAATGAAAATCAGAAATAAAATATCTTCAAAAAGGAAAACAAAATAAATAAACATTCCGTTCTTCAACTGTCCAGCAAAGATTCAAACATGCCTATGAACAAGAGATTTAATATTAAAACTGTAACTGTCACATACATATCCGCCATTTTTTTTATTTTGGCTTTATCAGTCGACATTTTTTTTTCGTTTTAGGCACGATAATGTCATCCTGGTGAATTAATCTTATAAAAAAACAGACAAAATTAAATTAAATTGAAATCACTGTCCCTTTAAACAAGCAACACCCACATTTTATTAGATTTGAACGATATTTTTGTTTTAGTTTGATATATACATTACACTTTTTTATTAGTTTAACTGACATTTTTTGAGAGGAGGAAAACAACAATAAACCTGCCATTTTCAATTTAATTCGCTGACATAGCTTCTTTTCATTCCGCGTCCTAAAATGTAGTGACGTCACAAAAATTTTCACCGTAATCTCTTGCTTTTTTTTAGATTTTTCACTGACATATTTTATATTTGGCATGTAAAATAAACGAAAGTAAGAAAGAACAGTAAATGTTATCTAAAACAGGTAAATATGTGTGAAAATATTGATAAGTACACACTTACACATTTATAGATATTGACGTTCACAGAATAAATGAAAAGAGAGAGAGTTAACAGACTTGTCAAAAGCGTTTGCCTGTAAAAAGGTCAAAATATGCAAGGGTTGTTTAATAACCTTTCTTAATACAAGTCTCCTATATAAATCTGAGTGAACTCTCACTGAAGTCTAATTTTTTTACTTAGATTGGTTCAGCAGATATATGAGGACTGACACAACATTTATTTATACGGTTTAAAAATGAATTCTCTTTATGAAGAGCACTAATTTTCGTACTGGCATCCGTCTGATATGCCAGATAGACGACACCGGACAAGGGAGCCTTCCAAAGGATTATATATGTGGAGTGAAAAGCACACACATAAAAAACCACTCATTTGAAATTTTATCTTTATGGCATGGCGACGTTTAATTCTGTTAGTTCCATGAAAAACTCTTTTATCTTAGGGCCTTTCTTAAATTAAATACTGCTTTATGCATTCATTCTTCTTCTTTTTCTGTGCCCTGTCCCTTCAGAACGTAGGCGATCATGGCTTTCCAAGTCTCCCTATTCTTGATGGCTCTTAGCACGTCTTCTCCTGTTACACCACGCAAACCTTGCTCCATCATCTACCTGATTAGGTCCTTCAAATAGGTTATCCGCTGCTTTCCTCTGTCTCTTTTTCCCTCTATCTGGTCTGTTAGTATCAGGTTCTCTATAAGCCCTTCTTCCTCATTGCATGTCCCAGAAACTTCAGCTGTCTATTCCTGATGCTCTATATTAATTTCCTTTCAGTTTCCATCATTTCTATGACCTCATCATTGCTCACATGCTCGATCCATTTTATACGCAGCATCTTTCTGTAGAACCACATTCCAGTTGCTTCAAGTTTTTCTTTCATCTTTGATGATATTGTCCAACATTCACTACCATAATGAAGAACAGACAACACATAGCAAACCAAAACTCTCTTCTTTGTTTCTAGTGAAATTGTCCTGTTTCTTAACACTTTACTCCACTTCTGGAATGCTTCTTTCGCCATATCAATTCGCCTTCGGTTCTCTGTGTTGCACTTTCCGTCTTCTATTATAACACTTCCCAGGTATTTAATTTGTTGTACCTGCTTAAATCTAGTGTCCCCGACCTGTATTTGGCATAATGGGCTGCCCTTTTTATTTATGATCATGCATTCGGTTTTCTTGCAGTTTATTTTTAGTCTTTTCTTATCACTCTCTTCAGCTACCTTCTGTCGGAGGTCTTTCTTTGGTTGTCAACTATCAAAAGTTGGCAACGGCCTGAAAGGAAAACTTAAACTGCAAGAAAACTGAATTTATTGTCATCAGTAAAAGATGAACCCAAAATTATAAATACATAGCGGTGATTCTAAAACAAAGCAAGTTCAAGATTTAAATATCTGAGAAGTGTCCTAATAAAGGACAGTAAATGCGACACTGAGGTCCAAAGGTGCTTTGGCATGGCCAATGATACATTCCACAAACTGAGCACAGCATTGAGAGGCAGGAACATTTCGCGGGAAACAAAGAACTCCTGACTGGCATATTATGTGATGTCTGCTTTTCAACGTGGCAGCGAATACTGGGCAATCTCATCAAAGATGCGTTAAAAACTTGAACTAACCGAAATGTGGTTATACTGAGGATACCGTGGATAAAACATGTAAACAATCTAGAAGTTGTTTAGAGGATAGAAACGGAAAGGAAAGTGATACTTAACGCCAGGAAAAAACAGCTGAGGATTACTGAGATACGTAATGAGAAAAGAGAATCTGGTACTCTCTGGACGGATATAGAGAAATAGAGACAGGGGAAAACACGTGATATACTTGATTGACTTGCACAAATAGATGGTGTACCAGGGTCGTTCGGCGGAAACAGAAGAAGGGGTGTTAAGTGCTATAAAGCTAATGCGAGATGTAGAAGCGAATGATCGACTATGTCTTAAAAGGCTCTTTGAAAAAGAAGAAATTAATTCAGTTGCATAAAAAGATTTTACAATTTTATAAAATGAATGAAAAGCGCAAACTATTGCCTTGGTACTTTGATAGAAAGAACCTGTTTTACATTATTTATATTATTCAGACTATTGTCCTCACCTTTGTTGCCATATGTACGATGTTTCGGCTGTTGTACACTTCGACCTTCTTCAGGTGTTAGGAATTTCGAACCGAACCCTTTATTACAATCACTGGGGTATACCCCAGAATCTTCATCCATTGCATAGAGCCTCTTCAGGTGGTCATGAGTTACCTCCCTCTAATCCTGTGAGTTACTTATACACAACAGCTGTAGTCTGGTATTGAACTCACAACTCTTTCGGTCAAATCACAGGAACTAATCAACATCTAAATCCACTGGGTCATGTATCCTTAAGAAGGTCGGATTGTACTACGGTTGAAACATCGTAAAAATGGCAAGAAAGTTGAGGACAATAGTCCGAATAATGTGAATACTGTAAATTCTACCTGATCACAGAAATGTATACAAATAACATTGCCTTGAAGAAAACAAGTACACATATAATACTAATAGCCTTGTTGAACAGCAGAAGTTTATATGTCTTACCGCCATATCACGTTCATATTGCCGGTTCCCATACGATCACCGAAATTGACCAACGTTCATTACTAAGATGGATGATCGTCTCGGAACACAAGCTGCTGTCAGTTTGGATGTGTGTGTGCTGTAATGGATAATAGCTTGGAATCTTTAAACGGAGAGTCGGCATTTAATTCTAGTTGTTAATATTCATTTACTCGCAAATATTCTTAGGAAATGCATGAATCAACTTCTTCTCATCGCCAATCAGCTATGGGTCAGGAAGTAAGACTTCTTTTACTAAAGCATTAGGTATCTTCAAAATAATATTTTTGCAATCTAATATATTTTCTCACTTTAAATAACCCGCAAATTGTCATAGGCCGTAAAAAATAACGAATCTATCTAATCAAATCAAATGAGTTAATAACTTCAGAAAAATATTATGAAAATAGTTTTGATATCATTGCTAAATGGAAAAATAACATAATTGCTATAGGGCACACAGTCGTTGTATAGACATTGATAAATGAAATTAAAAGAATTATCAATAATATTTCTTCATTGTCAGAAAAAATAAATGAAGAGCTTGGAAGACATGTAATACTTTTTGTAAATAAGCAAAGAACGCATTTATTTGAAGACATCAGCAAAGGCATTTTTGCAACATAGGTGAAGATAAAAATCATACGGATATGCAGGGAACCTTCAAATCAAAACATTTATAATAATATTAATTGTTGCGACGCCGTCACCAAGTTGTTGTGTTCCGTTGTTCCGTTGGGGCTAGAAATAAAGATACAAAGCCGGAATCGTGTTAAACAAATATATTACGAAGACATATACCAATGAACAATTATAAACGTAGTTGTCAATTATCTGCTGGAATAGCTTCCACTTGCTTATTCTCTCACTGCCACACTCTTATTCACTGCTTCTACAAAGCAGAACTACTACTTATATATAGATTGGACGAGTTCATGTGTTATATGAGTAAGTCCCCCTAATAATAATCATAGGCATAATAATAATAAAACTAATAATATTTACGACGAGCAACAGGTTACCTTTTTTTAATGGTCAATGGAAAACATCATTTCTAACCTTCAGTCTTTGGTTGGAAATATGTATAGAAAAGAAATCAAAATAAATAAATAAATAAATAAATAAATAATAATAATAATAATAATAATAATAATAATGATATTTTGATTCCTATGGTAGAATTGTTTACATCTGTGTTGTATGTATTTGTGTGTACAGGAGAGAGAGTGAGACAGAGAGATAGAATGTGTGATTATGTGTGTCAGTGTATCAGAGGACAGCAGTCTAATTTCATTAAGCATAAAAAATGAAAAATTATTGCTAAAAATGTATATATCAATGACAGTACATGCTAAACTCAAATATTGTTTACAAACAGTTGATGGCTGTTTATTCGTCAAATCGTAAATTTGTGCATAGGCATTTTTAAATTGTATTTACACATAAAACAGATCTAACAAGCGGTATTATATTGCAATGTGCTATAAATTGCAAAACTTATTCGATCTTGGATTTTATGGAGGTATCGAGGAACAGTGCCATGTACGTTTAGAATATTTATCAACATGTCTTGCTCTTATTCTTGTACATTGAGAAATTCTAACAACAAATATACTTGTACGCATTAAAAATAACATTTATAATACTGAGAAATACACACACAAACATATATATATATATATATATATATATATATATATATATATATATATATATATATACAAGATAAGATGTGTTTCGGGAAGAATAATTAACTCAAACTCGATGGGTTAAACAATATGGACATGATTTGTTTATTATTTTATTAGAACATTCTTATATCTCTAGATGTATGCATAAAAAATCCATATATTTAGGTAATTGTAAGAAAACAAAACAAAAAAAAACGAAATAATTCTTGATAATGTTTAAAAATCACAAACATGGACAATATTCTGATAATTTCTACATAATTTATGTCCAGAGAAGAAGAACTTTATAAGAACACATGAACAATTATATAAAAACTTAACCACAGTATCTTGTCTGTCGTTTTGAATGAGACATCACTGAAAAAAATTGAAAATTTCGTGAGGAGACTTCGATGGAAGGCCGACATTTTCCTCGTTCTACGGATTCTTCATCTTGTTCTACGGAATCTTTTAACCTGAAAACTCAACGTAAACTGATGCAAATTTCTGAACACTTTCGAGAAGGACCTTTTCGACTTGATCCCCAAAATTAAATTTCGTGGGACTTCTAATGATTCCCAGAACTTGTTAAAGTCAGATATTAACCTTAAAACTCTAAGTACCTGTGGGTAAAATCTAATAACATTTATAAATGTGATCCTTCAAATTACCTATGTATTCTTAAAAATAACATAACTAGTAATTACAAAGTAGACAGAAGAAACCTAACATTATCTGAAATTAATGTAGATACAGCTAAATTTGTTAACGAGTTAAATATTAGTGATAAAATTGACAAAGTTTCTAACAAAGAAGCTTCCGTTTTATTTAAGGACCACAAACCAAACTTCCAAAACAAATTACAAACTAGACTGATTAATCCGACTAAAAGTGACTTAGGCATAATTTCTAGGGATATTCGGAAAAACCTAATAGAGAAGCTGCAATCGAATTTACAACCAAACCTTTGGAAAAGAACTTCGGATACCATATACTGCTTTAATAACATAAATAATAAATCTAAGTTCACCTTCCTTAAATTCGATATTGTTGACTTCTATTTTTCTATAACAAAATACCTTGAAAGTTGCTTAAATTTTGCTAAAAATTACGTGGATAATTCGGATAGGGATTATAAGATTATCTTAGCGGCTAGAAAATCTATTCTCACCTTTAATAATTCCACATGGACGAAAGGGCCAAAGGATAGTTTTGATGTCCCTATGGGAGCGTATGATTCAGCCCAGGTAGCAGATCTTGTAGGTATTTATATTTTAGATGTTTTAAGTAGATTCTTAGACCCAAAACAAATAGGCCTATATCGGGATGATGGATTAATATTTATACCGAATTCCAATGAGCCCTATAAAAATAGTATACACAAACAAATAATTAGAGCACTAAATTACCTCGGTTTTAAGGTTGGAGTTACTTCTAATTTTAAAATTATAAACTATCTAGATATCACCATTAATTTAAATGATGGATCCTACCAGCCAATCCTCAAAGGAAATAATTATCCCACTTATATTCATATTTTATCCAACCACACCAAAAATATTATAAAACAGATACCCAATATAGTGAATAATAGAATTAACCAATTATCATCCAACATTAAAAATTTCAAGGCAAGTAAAGTTATTTACAATATAGCCCTTCAAAAAAGCGGATATAAGAACAAATTAACATAATATTAAACCTACAATAGACCCTGAAACATTTAAAACTAAAAATAAAAGAAACTGTAGTAAAAGGAAGATGATTTGGTTTAACCGTCCTTATTGTAAATTAACTAATATCAATATTGGCAAATATTTTCTCAAATTAGTAGACAAAAATCTTAATAACAGTAATACTTTACGGAAAATTTTTAGTAGGTACACCCTTAAAATCAGCTATTCTTGTACCCCTAATATAGACAACCTCATTATTTCCCATAATAGAAGTATTCTAATGAATGTACGTAATACTGATTCTGGGTCCGGAATTTTGAATGAATACAGCTGTAGCTCTGTGGACGCCTGCCCGGTGGAGGGCAAATGTAAATCCAGCCAGGTGATTTATGAAGCCCGCATTTCTCCATCAAACAACAAAAATAACTACCGAACCTATATTGGTATGTCCGCTGGACCTTTTAAGCAGAAACTTTATAACCACAGGTATTCTTTTTCGAACCCGGGTCAAAAATACCAGACAGTCTTTTCACGGATATTCTGGAAAGTGAAAAAGGAAGGGCTGGATCCTGTAATTAGCTGGAAACTGATAGGTTCTTCCTGTATTCTTAGGGACTTTCGTGATAGGTGCTGTCTGTGTTTGCTAGAAAAAAATTTAATATTGAGGTATCCTTACCAGCACCTGCTCCTGAATTTTAGAAGGTAATTTATTAGTAATTGCCGCCATAAAGCTAGTTTTATGAACATTTAAACTTTAAATTGTAAACCCCTAATTTTTAGATTTTAGGATATTAAAAATAAAAATAATTAAATAAAAATAAAAATAAAAATATAAATTTAATGATTTTTGATAAATTAATTTAATTTTAACATTAAATAGTAGTTTAATCCCTCTACCGTCCTCTCCCAGTCACCTTCAATTGTCTATCTTTATAAAATATGGATACTTTTATTAAACCCCTTTTTCCTCTGTTAGTATTTGTCTTTTTAATAACTTTTTTCACATCAAAAATTTTATAAATTTTCTATATATAAAATATTTTAAATTTATATCGAAATTCTTTTAAGAATAACTTTTTTTTATCTATACCTAAAAATATTTTTAATTAGATTAGCTTAATTAAATTTTTAAAAATCTTATTTCTATTTTTCCCTTATATACTTTTTCAAATAAGTCTCTTTTTTCTAAAAATTTAACCCTTTAAAACATTTGAAGTTAAGTTTGTTTTTACACGTATCGAGCGTTTTCTATGTGAAAATTTTTCTTTCCTTTTATCTTTATTTTTGTATCTATATATATATTTTTATAACCCGCCGCTTAACCTTTCTGTTCTGTATTGTTTCACCCAATTCTGAATTTAACGAGCCCCTCCTTAACCCTTTTTCGTTTACTAAGCTAGACATGCTAAATTTCCCATCTTTCACTTACAACTCTATCAAAAAGTAAAAACTAAAAATAGACTGATTTTCAAAAATTTATTTTGTGATGTATATTTCTCAAATCCTAACCGTTATTTATATCTCTTTTTAATTTTATTTTTTCATTTTGATTTAGATTGTTGCTGAGGAGTCGTGAAATCTCTCTTAAGGATTTCATGCTGAAATGTTAATTCTACATTTTTGAATTTTGAAATTTTATTTTAATTTATATGTATATATATATATTATGCTACATTATATATTATATATTTATATATATATATTATGCTCTCATTACGATTGAGCTCTCTGGAGAAGAAAATTTTAAAAACAATTTCCTCTAAGCGTGACTCTTCAGAAATGAACTGAGTTCTTTCGGTGACTGGTTTTTGTATGCACTGCTTATATACAACACGTTAAAATTTTCCTTCTCTGAATCCATGCGCTTAGGGAGTAGTGACTCCGACTGACACCAAATCGATCGAGGTTCGATCCCGGCCAGAAGCAAGCCACACTAATGAGCTGTGATACAGCGAAATAGGCTTGTATGTGGATGACTAATACATTATGCTCTCATTACGATTGAGCTCTCTGGTGAAGAAAATTTTAAAAACAGTTCCACTTCTGCTATAATCGTGACTCTTCAGAAATGAATTGTGTTCTTTCGGTGCCTGGCGTTTGTATGCACTGCTTATATACAAGACGTTAAAATTTCCCTTCACTGAATCCATGCGCCTATGGCTTAGGGAGTAGCAACTCCGACTGACACCAAATCGGTTGACTTTCGATCCCGACCAGAAGCAAGTGCATGTGTCTAGCCACACTGATGAGCTGTGATACAGCGAAACAGGCTTGTATGTGGATGACTAATATATATATATGTATGTATGTATATGTATATAAGAGAAAATATAGTTCCAAGGTGTGCTATATTTATAGGATAAAGTGCTCAACATTAGAGATAGAGCGTATGTGAATATAAAAGTGAATATTGAAGTCAACACTCAGAGTCCACTGACGCGAATGGTGATCACAGGCCTGAAGACATGCAAGAAAACAATCTATCGCCTCTCATTGTTGATTTCAATGTTCTCTTATATATATATATATATATATATATATATATATATATGTATATGTATATATATATATATATATTTCAGTTTTCACTTTTTGTTGCCTCTCAGTGTTGACTTCAGTGTTCACTTTTATATATATATATTTCAGTGTTCACTTTTTGTCGTCTCGCTGTATCGTGATATTTTGAAAAAAATATATTTATTTAATATTGCGGAAAAAAATTAGTGCTAAACATGCGTAAATCTAAATTCATAAATTTTTTTTTTAGTTATTTAATAGTAAAGTAGCTATTTTCTTGTCAGAAAAGGTCAAACAATTAAAAACAGTAAAAATACACAAAATACATAAATTATAAAGCATATTGCACCAGTTTACAAAAAATAAAATAGAATATTTCAACGAAAGTTGTTCTGCGGCTGACGAACGCAACGGGTTTCGTCTTCTCGCGTGGTCTCTACCTACGAAAGATCGTACACAAATTGCACTCATGTTTTACTGGAATAAATCTTACTAAACTTTTACGCAGAAAAAGAGTTTTTTGTGACTTATATGTTTTCTTACACTTGTCAATTATATAAGGTTATAAGGTTTATGTTTTTAACACTCGCGAAATAAGTGTGTACGGTAATTTACGAGTGCGTACGGTCATGCACAATACTTACTACTGTACTGTAAAACGATATTTTACTATATAGTTTTATAAAATCAAACGTCTTTATAAATGAAGTACTATATAAGAGCGTACAGAAGCGTATTACAGTTAGAAGTTTCATTAAGGTTTGTATGGGATTTGTTTATAAATGCTTAAACTATAACTGACAAATAAATATAAACACACACACACATGCACACACATACACTCACACACACACACACACACACACACACACACACACACACACACACACACACACACATATATATATATATATATATATATATATATATAATTAATATTAATTATAGTTATAATATCAATATCGACAAAACTAATTCTGTCAAGATTATCAATAATTAAACTACAACTAAGAACGTCTTGAAACCGACCGGGAACTAACCCAGAGAGAAAAGAAGGAGAAGAAAAAAAGAAACAAACGAAAAACTTGAACAAAAAGTCAAGCATTCGTGAGAAAGAAAAAAAACCAAGACGAAAACCTTAACAATAAAGAGCTCAATACGAAAGCAGAGTTCAAGTACCCAACGCGAAAATAGAGCAAACAAGAACGAAAATTGGGCAATTTTCCCTGACGAGCTGTTAATCGAAACCGTGGTAGGTTGTTGGCTCACCCTTAGAGTTTCGTTATATATATATATATATAATAAGTTGTGTTTTGACAATAATATTTCTCTAAAGATTGTTTGGTTAAATGATATGGACATGATTTATCTATTATTTTTTAATATCATTTTTTTAAATTAAGGAAGAGAGCGAGAGAAACGACCGCCTACTTGGCAAGATCATACTAATACGAATAATGTATGAAGTAAATGCATCACTCTATGTAAAATAACTTAGGAATAAATTCAGGAAAACAAACTTCACTTATTGAAACGTTAAATGATTTAACCTAGCATCATTCCGTATATACTTGCCTGCGTAAGGTTTTATCATCCTATGTGTCTATTTTATTGCACGCAAAAACAAAACAAAGTAGCACATACACACACATAAAAAAAATAAACAAAACAAACAAAATAGCTGCAATTTAATTTTTTTTTGAATCCTAAAAGAGGTAAATGTGCTAATGCAGCCCTGTATTTACAACCCTACTCAATCATTTTTGTTATCTTTCTGATGGCGTGAGAACATGCGCAGGTTTTCCATTGTACCTCTACCTGGTAAAGCTTATTTCTAAATAGAAATTGTCCGTGACGTTGACCTTATAACGCAAACTGCTGCATAGAAACGCGTGCTGATTATTAAACCATACACATTTTGTGTACTTTGCGAGCAACTAATTGATTAAAAAAACAATAAAGTTGCAAAATGTTGCTACTTCCAATGAGATCGTTTCGGCTCACTGAAACTACGCTTTTATTCAAATACGTAATAAAACAACGTTGTTTTTTTTTCTTTAGTTTCTTCCTGTGTTCTTATTCCTTCGTGTGCCGGGATCCTACAGAAAATTTACGAACATTCTGTCCACCGTTTTTTAAGCAAATCTATTCTTTTCCATTCCCTTTGTAGTTCTATTTACCAGTCAGCGCGTTCAAAAGCGTCAAATAGGTGTTTTCCTGTTGTACTCAGCTGTTCTTGCTTTCAATATCTCCTGTAAATGTTCACTTCTCTAGAATTCTTTTTTATTATGTGTTACAGTATTTAGAACATTTTCTATATGTTCGTGACAGTTTCTCTTTAGTTTATTTTTAACTTACGATAACAATGCTGCTCATGGTTGCTGTATATTTTATCCGGTATTTATCAACTGAATGACAAATCTGGGCATCTCTAATATCCTCTTAACAGTGAAGATAGCGTATGAATAATAAGATATTTTTATAATAGTATCACCCCAAGCAAGACATTATACTGCTACTGTTGTGCATGGGATTCCATAGGAGGAAAGTTATGATAAGAAGTGACATAATAAAGTGTCAGAAAGCGGGTACGAGAGGGATGAGAATAATGCAGAAATGAGAGCATGAGAGAGAGGATGCAAGTTAGTGAGATAGGAGATGATTATTGATTTTACATTTAAATTCTTGGAGATTGACGGGAAAGAAATTAAATGGAAGGGAATTCCACAGGCGGGATGTGCTAGAAAAGAAGCTGTAGGAGTAGAATCTCCGTTTACATGCTATTGGTTTCGCAGTAAAAGGGTGGGACCTAATTCGTAATCTTGTGTTTCGAGTAAATTCGTATCTATCAAGCATCTTTTCATTTGTTAAGAAGCACCTTTTCTTTTTCCTTAATAATTCCCTTGGGTTATGAAAGAATTTTTTCTATTTTCACTGCCGTTTTCAGATTAATTTTCTTCATGACAATATCATCAACTGTATACAACCATTTCCTCATATCAATAATGAAAAAGGTTTTGACTGAATAATGATGAAGTGGGGTTCTTTGCAATTCTCATCTTTCTCTGCATTGGGGACTAGCATTACGGAATCACAGAAGAAGATATGTGACAAATAAAAAAGCCCACAGCACTTGTGGACTACAAACAGTAGTCAAAGGTGCTTATCTAAAATAGGTATCAAGAAAGAATAATAACATGATCAAAGTCTGGTTTTAATATTCTAAATCACTCCAAAGAAAAATTTATGAAGAGTACCTTGTTCAATACTAAAAAGATCGATAACAGATACTGGACAGTAAGAAATTTCTTTTTTCTACAAATTGTTATCAGTGCAAATGTTTGTAAATTTCAACCGAAAGAATTACAGTTTTTTCGCTCAACCTTTTTTTACTGTTTGCTTGTAAGGAAAAAACTGACCTTGACCATTGCATATACATTTTAAACATTTTGCAAATTAATTGAAACAAAAAGAATAGTCTTCCTAGGATCTTTCAAACTTTCCTTGATCCCGTATATGTTTTTTCTTTTTCAACAATAATTTCCATCAGGTTTTGGACTGATGAATCCAGTTGATTTCTTCTACTTGGTGACACAACTGACATTTGAAAGGCTGACACCAAAATATCCGTAATGTCTTTGTAAGACTTGCCAGTGTGTCCGTGCAGCGTTACAATTTTCGTGCGCTTTCTTGGGGTAATGTTCATTACCAACAATGTTCATAAGACAATTAATCGACATTCGAGACTATGTTTGCTCGGTGAGATTAAAATCTTATGCAATTACGGATGAAGGCAATATTTTTCAAGAATAAAAATTTCTTCATACACCCCGAAAATAGATTCATATTACTGCACACTAATGCAAATGACCTCATCTGAGGAAAAAATTGAAATTGATTACACCATGTCACTCTAGCGGGAAAAAACTAACCGTATGATTCAAGAAAAGAAACTAAATCATTTGTTTCAATTATTTTGCTCAAGTGTGTAAATTTCAAGGCATAGAACCAAATATTCATAAACCTTGAATCAAATAAATATTGAATCACAGAACTAAACTTTTAAACATTGGACGAAATTTTTAACCACATAAACAAAATTTATAATTTTGAATCATATTCAAATATATATATATTCTCGATTGAATGAAATTTTTAAGAAATTGAACTGCAGGATAAAACTCGTAGATTTTGTGACCAAAAAAAAAGAATTCCTAAATGATTTAACTACAAAACAAATATTTAGAATATAGAACAGCTGCAGAAAGTATTCAATGTATTGAACAAGAAAAAGGAATGGTGAAAACCCAATATATATTTAAACATGTGCGCATAAATTTGAACTAAATGTCTAAAGTCTTGAGTTTTTAAGCAAATATTCAGAAATTTGATCTACAGAAGTAAATTCTGACAATTCTGAACCACTAAAGAAAAAAATTTATAATACTGAAGCAAAATAGCCAAAAATATAGGAATTTCCACCAGTGAAGCGAATTTTCAGAAATTAGATGTGAGGAGTAAATACGTAGAATTTAAAAACAATTGAAGCAAAAGTTAAAAAAATGAGACATTCAAGCAAAAATTATAATTTTTAACCACATTTTCAAGTAAATAAGCATATTTTCCTATAAATTAAATGATTGACATCTTTAAGTTTCCTATTTTTAATAATTTCATCTGATGCAATGCCGGACTGCCACTAGTGTACAATGATTTACATTGAAAGAAAAGCCGAGCTACATTGAGTGTCGAAGAAAAGATTAAAGATGGATGGAAGGTGCAATTGACGCTGCATCAAATTTTTGGAGATTGTAACTACCAACAAAGCAAGTAAACGTTTTACAGGCGAGAAGTGCGAGAAAAGATACTATTATAAGAGCGGAGGGGCTTATATTTAACTATTTCACCCGTAAAATAGTAGGAAGTAGAAGGCAATATATTAGCACACGTAAATTTATTTGGTCAAAGAATCAGGAGAAAAAGCTCGTCAGAACACCTAGAAAGAATCAATTAACTAATATTATCGATTTTTATTAATATAGATTCTTTCTATTTTTTGTGAGAAGCATGGATATCATATTGACAAATGTGTCATTTCAGGACGTTTGTAATAAATGAATTCATTGTTTATTATTTATTTCTGTCGCAGTGTGTACATAATCACGTAGAAATATTTAAGATGATTTAAATGAACCCTTTAAAATTATTGATATTTTCTAAATATTATTTTTGAAACGACACTTTTTCACGACGTCTATTTTACGCGTATACGCCAACGTTTGTATGTCAGTCGTATATCATCTGAAATAAGGTGATATGTCAATCCTGGTTTCAATTAATAGCGACGTGCAAAACGCAGACATCAAATTTGTACATCATTGTCATTGATCATGAACACTAAGTGCTTCCTCAAGCAAACTTTATCCTGTCATCACACTGGAATGGCTCTTATCACGCGAAATAACACGAACTGTCAATTAATGACAAAGGTTTTTCATAAAGGGAACAGGAAACTGAACCAAGAGTGGATATGAAAGTTTCCAGGTTGCCTTTGATGAGAGAAAAATCCTTTTACGTTGCTGCCTGCAAAGCATGGATGTAGATTTAGAAAGGTGATAAGTTTTTTTTAATCTTCAACAAGGCAGCTTTTATTTGAGGGCTTGTAGCAATTAGAGTTAAGTGGACGTCGAGACAAGTTGAATTTCAGAGTCCATTAGCAGGTTTTTAAAGTGATTTTATGTTGTCCAATGACAGTTAATGCAAAACCGAGGAACTTACATCTTTTTATTTTCTTTTACAATAAGATAACTAACTAAACCTTCAGGGACTTGTTATAAAAACCGGATATCATCAAAGTTATTATAGCGATAATTCTCTAACATCTTACTCATAATCCTATTTATCTATATATAAATCTATCTAACTTTCTGTCTATCTATGTATAATAGATTTTATTTATCAAGAGAGAAATAAACATATAATTATGCGTATAATATAATGATAGAAAGATTGAAAATGAAGGATATATATAGAACTATCAACAGAGACACGTGAAGAATCTATCTATCTATCTATCTATCTATCTATCTATCTATCTATGTCCTTATGTTTATATATATATATATATATATATATATATATATATATATTTACTATATTTATCTATCTGTGTATCTATCTATCTATTTATTTCTGTCTCTCATTCTTTCTATGTCTGTCTGTCTGTCTATCTCTCTCTCTTTCTTTCTCTCTCTCTCTCTATATATATATGTATATATATATATATATATATATATATATATAGTTAGTTTGTTAGCTAATTTTTGGTCATTTAAATTAAACCAGTACGAAATTGTATAAAAAAACGTTCAATACATTTATATTGAAGAAATTTTGAATATTTGTTTTTGGAAATGAGTTGTTTTCTCAACTAAGGATTCAACTGAATTTATATATTTATTGCCAACATATGGTTTTTACCAGGATGTGTCTTTTGTCTTGCTGAAAATTTGTAAACAATACAAAAAGCTTCAAATGTTAATTTCACTGTTCTTTCAATACTAAAAATGTGAAGTAAAATCAGACAACGTAAATTTTGTGTAATATATAAGAATTGCTTCAATTTTATTTTCTGAATTTTTTCAGCGGTTGCAGCTTCACGAATTCTGTTTTAGGATAGATTAATTCATTCTGACAGAAATATTATCAAGTGGATCATTTATTTTCATTAAATATTTTTATTGTACCATCAATATGCTCATATTTTTTTCTTAATCATATCGCCCTAATGCAAGGCATTTTACTTCCACTGTTTTGCAGGGGGTTACATAAGAGGAAAGTTATGACAAAGAGTGACATATTATAGAGGGTCCAGGAAGTGGGTCAGAGAAGAATGAAAATACTGATCAGAGTGGTGTGGACGAAGAAAGGAGCATGGGAGAGAGTATGCATGTTAGTGAGATAGGAGATGGCTGTTGATTTTTCATTTAGATTCTTAGAGATTGTAGCTGTCGGGGAAGCAAGTAAACGGAAGGTAATGCCACTGGCGGGAAGGGCGAGAAAAGAAACTGATGGAGTAGAATTTGCGTTTATATTTTTTTGGCTTCACAGTAAAAGGTTGGGTACCTAATTGCTACTCTTGTGGCTCGAGTAAATTCCTATACAGAGGGCACCAGTGAACTAAGTTCATCGGAGCAGAAGTGAAAGTATTTGTAGAAGAGACACAGGGATGCCACATTACACCGGTGAGAAAGTCACTGTATCTGAGCTGCCAATCGGAAACGATCACATTACCGATTAAATACAGCTTTAATGGTGTAATGAACAACAAGTTGTATATAATTTTCAATGGATAATTTTCTACAAGAGCAGTTGCAAGACCTGATTACATCCAGTATTTGCATTTATGTTGTCTGGTGAAACAGCCTTAAGTCTGTCGATATTAACAAATTCTCCCAAAAAGGCTTCTTTGGCTAGAAAAACACCGGTATCGCCTGTTTGTTAGAACTACACTAGTCAGATATTTTCCATTCTCTTGAGTTCTGAATCATTAAATGATGTTCTGAATCTTTTTCTGAAAATGTGACCATTTTTCTCTATATAAAAAAAAAAATTATTTATCAATTTTTAAACAGTGTCTTTCATGTATCATTACTTTCATTTAGCCTTTTCTCTATGTAGTTTTACTTATTATTTACCTTTTTAAAAGTACATATTTGGTTTAAAAAAACATCGCCGGTAAATTAAAGAAAAAAGCATGCTTCAAAAACTGCTTCAAGATTAGAGGAAAATATTCGTTATATTGTTTTTTTCTTCAAACATGATAATAAAACATCTGAAAAAATATTACTCATGGAAATGAGACTATATTGTTAATTTACATTTTACTTTTAAATATTTTCAATCAATATTGTTTTTTTGTTTCTTATATTTCTTATCATATTTCTACACTATCAAATTCTTCAAAAGCACTAAAAATATCTTCTGTTAGAACAATACTTGTGGCACCTCTATTTGCAACAACAGTATGAATTAGGTTTATTCGAGTCTTAGTTCTTGTCTTATGAGTAAGTGTTAAATAATGTTCTCGGCCCGATTTTATTTTTATTTTTAGTTTAATGTTACCATTTTACCTCTGTGACTTCTTTATTCACCAACGATACGATATTAAACTGTATTCAATTACTATGCAGACAAAATGTTTAATAATTTCAGTGTGTCTTCATGCATAATTACATATTTTTAACCGTTTCTGTATGTATTTTTGACTAATCAATTGTATCGTTTTTAAAATCAAGACCTCGGTTAAAAACGCTCATCGGCTGTAAATCCCAAAGAAATGCATTAGCAAGAGATGCTCCAAGATTAAAGGAAACATCTCTCCTACAGCTCAATTTTCTTCAGAAATTTTAATAAAACTATTGAAAAAAATATTGCTATAGGAAATACATTAAACTATGAAGTCAATTTATATTTGACTTAAAATATTTTCAAATTAATAATTTATTTATCTTAGTGAATCTAGTGTTAAAAAATTATTTTTATAATTAAAAAACGTAGTTTAATTGGCTTTGACCTAATCTACAATTTGAATACATCAATGTTTGCCTTTTTTAACTGCACGTAAATAATTTATTTTAATGCAAAACTTGTAAAGCATTTTATTTCTTATAACAGTTTTATGTGTACTATTTTATGTTTATATTTTCCAGTTTTTTAATGAAATATTATAACTCATTTTTATTGATTCATATTCACTTTAGTTCTTAGCCTAGAATAATCTGGCCTAGTTGTTTACAAGATAACCAAAAAAGTTCTGTCCGTTTTTAAAGGAAAAAAAGAAAACGCTTCACAGTATGTGAATTTTCGAAACCAACGCCTTGCAGTACGTTCATCTACAGCACTGTCCCCGAACGCTTGACCTATGCGGCGACTTGATGCAGCTGGTGATAAGCCGACTTTGAAGTCGTAAAGCAAACAGCCTCGAACGAGATCTCTAGACACGTCCATCCACACAGCTGTCCGGCTTATAACTGATGGTCAGGCACGGTGATAACGTCTGATGTTCCTACTTCCTGCTGTCCGAATTTGAAAACAATTGCTACACGCATTTTGTATATATTTCAACTTCATTCAATGACTAATCAAAAAACGGACAAAACTGTTTTGGACCTTGTATTTCAGTTAACACAACAACAATCTGCAAGATAATAATTAGTTTCATTTTAATTGGGTTTCCTGAAATGGAATCGAAGTTTTAATCTAAATTATTTTAGGTGTGGATGACATGCCCCACTATCTAGACTTGTCCCACGGTGTTGTTTGAAAATCGATCTACCTATAATATATATATATATATATATATATATATATATATATATATATATATATATATATATATATATACACTAAACCATCATAGGTCGGATTAGATTACATTTACGTTATATCAGTAAACAGTTAGAAGAGAAAGTGCTCAATAAATGTTTGAAGGGAAATGAGTCTTATTATGTAAAGTTTTTAGATATTTAATTTGGAGAGATCATCCAATTACACTACCGTGGCTTCAACTTTTTCGGTTTCGTCAGTCGGGTTTTGTTATTTTTCAAAATATAGATAGATAGATAGATAGATAGATAGATAGATAGATAGATAGATAGAAATTTAATTTTTGGATGTAAGCAATATTTAGCATGTTTTAAATAATTTTATTTTTACTTTTTAGCTTCGATTACTG